>NCQV01109713.1:0-12707 GCA_002740545.1 Lophocereus schottii | reverse complement strand
TTTCAAAGCCTGGAGGAGGTTCTACTGTGTCACTTCCATGAACCCGAAATTCACCTTCTTCTAAGACTTCCTCCCCAATTTCCAACGCTTTAGGGGAGTAGTTAGTCAGTAAATCATTAGCTTTACTAGGGTGAGGTTTTTTATAGCCTGGTGGCTCGTCTACTTCAAGGCTCTTTGAAGTCTACTCAGTTCCCAAAGAATGTGGTTGCTGAGTTATCTGTAGTAATTCCTCTGTGTATCCATTCCGGCTGAAAGAAACAGTCTTGGTTCTTGCTCTAGAATAAATGCTTTCTTGATTGGTGGAGGCTGCTGGCCTTTCAATTTCCCCTTTCAAATTTGAATTAGTGGTAATTGGATTCACTGGAGACTCTTGGGCTACTGCTCTCTCCTGCACTCCCACCGGCAGATCATCGAATCTGGTATTATTGTGAGCCATGTCATTCTCTGCTTCTGGATTATCCATGAGATCCTGGGACCTCATCATTAGAATCCATTTGCTCCAAAGGAGGGCTGTTATGAGGACCAAAGCCATTATGCATTATTTGAGTTGCAGGGCCTACCTCATGAATCATCAATCTATAACCCTCATCTCCTAAAGTAAGGAGCATATCATGGTCAATTCTTTTAAAGACATCAGTAACTATCATCAACTTCATGGACTCAAAGGAATCTGTTCTATAAATAGGTTTCCCTAAAGTGATCAATCTGCCCCAAATACTTGCAACTTTGTCGAAACTCTCCCAACACCAACCATGGGGTGGGGCTCCAAAGACTTCTAGCCATACTTTTCGTGTTTGACATGAATCATAGGTACTCCATTTCTTTATATCACTGAACCACTGATCAAGCTCTCCAGTGTTCGTTAATGATTCTTCCATTTGGTCTATGGTTGGAAATGTCAAGATGAATTGGAAACTACTAAGTGCACGAATCTTAGAGCATAAGCCAAATCCATCGTTAATTGCTGAAGCCAAAGTTGCAATATCTCTGGGCTCTTCTGATGTGCACACCAGACTTCTGTTCAACCTTTCTTCAAATTCTTTATTGATCGTTCCTGCCAAGTTTCTCTTGTACCACTGACTTTCTGGATTGGATTCTTCCTCTGTGTCCATCTTAGTAGGCTTTATCGGAGGGTCTTCTTTTCTTCTCCAAACTTGAAGCTTTTGCTGTTGTTTTCGCTTCCAACCCTGAGGCTGTTGCTGCTACCTCTTCTGAGTGATATTATTGCTGTAAGGTTGTTGAAACCGTCCTTTTTTTGTTTTTGCCCTGGATACCGAAATTCTGCTACGCTGAATACTTGCATTGTTGAACAGCAGAATGCTTCTAATGACCTCATCTTCTTGCCTATAGCGTACAAAATCGAATATGACATTCCTCCTCCTTGCTCTTCTGTTAGGAAGATATGTGTCGCTTACTCTCCCTGCTCGTTGGAAGATCCCTTTAAGGACATGATGGTCTAATTCTGTGGGTAGATTATAGACGAAAACTGAGAACTCTCTTCGCTTACTCTGCAAACCCATTGTCCTCAAGCTTCCAACCTTTGAAAGTCAAAAACTCAAAATTGGATCAAAATTGGATACTATGTAAGCCAAAAGGAAAAACGACAATTTTGCACTTTTATTTTCAACTTGCCACAAACTTTCTCACCCAATTAACCAAATATACCATATGTGGATATTCCAATTCTCTAACTCAGAGAGATGTTTTAAATTAAGACACTTATACATTCTTTACGTATGTTGGGAATTCTTTCTCACTCTTCCTCTCATTTTTCAAACCAAATCCAATTCTAGAAAGCAAATTTACACATTATGCATTGAGCTTCTCTATTTCTATCTTCACTTTAATTGTGTACTTAAAGAAACAATAAAGTAAATTCTTCTTCAATCACGATACGATTGATGGGATTCTAGGCAATTTGTAAGTTGGGTGGTGACATCATAACATCAAATTTTTAGGTTTCAGTCAATTGTTCATGACCATGTACTTCATGAATTATTGATATAGTATTAATATGCCCTACGGTTCACAACATGATTCTTGGGATTCGAGTAATCCTATGCTTAGAGGTAATGTCACAAAACATCTAATTACATATCTAAAAAAGGAACAACATAAAAGGGGGAAGATTCAATTCAAAGATAGTGCAAAATAAACCTCCTATGTGCCCCCCCCCAAAAAAAACCCCAAAAAAATAAAAAATAGAAAAGGATAAAGAAGGGGCATTAATATAAAAAATATCAAGCTCCATGATGCAATACACAGTGAGCAAATTTAATTATGTGTTTTGACTTAATAGAAACAATGTTATCATTAGAGAAGCTAAATGACAATGATTAAATCAATTATTGAATTCTTAGTTCAGACATCTACACTAAGAAAAGTGGTGAAATAGGATCATTAAATAAATTATTCCAAATCACAGATCTGTTGTTTTCATGAAAATATATAATTTGGAGAAAGAAAGGGGTTAGGGTTAGCCACAATTTGTGGTCCTATTTTGAAGCTATTTAGGAACCAAAAGGTCTAACAAACATATGAAAAATGATTACTAGTTCTAGATATATTCGCGCACCAGGCTCCTCCAAAAAGGCTTCCTAGAAGCTGTTTACAGGAAGCTATTTTCAAAACAGGCTCCTCCAAAAAGGCTTCCTAGAAGCTGTTTACAGGAAGCTATTTTCAAAACAGCGAAACTTTGCCAAACATATGCAACGTTGAACAAGAAAACAAAAGTGGGATCCCCGAGAGGGCCAACACTATATGTGACTATGTGTACATTAGGAAACATGACGAAAGACAGCAGGAAAGTGCTCAGCGTTTGTCTTCAATATTAAACAATCAACTATTAGTGTCAAGTTTAAAAGTCATATACCTTGCTACTCTTCTTGTTTTCATTCTTATCACTTCAACAAAAACCTCTTACTTCACTCTGCAATAATAATGCGAAGAGGCTTCGATTTGGTACATGAAACATCATAATTCATGTTTAATTGGCAAAAGGGGAGAGGGGGAATCAATATCATCAGAAGTTCCATTGCAAAAAAAAAAGGTTTTAACAAATACAATAGGAACATTAGGTTCTAATGCAAATACGAAGAATCCTATGGAGTATGGGTGAAGAAAATAGCAATTCATAGATGTATAATGACGATGTCAAAAACATAAATTTAACTACTTAAACTATTTTAAGTATAAATAAACAGAAAAAGTAACTATGTACATATACATGCATTGCTTGAAAGAGGGCGTAACTTGCAATGAGAAGCAACTTAAGGTAGACTCTAAAAGCATAATTGCCTCTTGGCTTGAATTAAGAGCTATCACACGACACTTATCTAGATTAAGCATAATAATGTCAAAGTAGAGTTGGGTTTCACCTCGATCCTCGTCATGCATCGCCTCTATATGACAATAATTCCTTTGGCAGAGAAACAATCCCTTGCCAATGAGGGCGGTAATTATCTTGAAGCCAGTGAATCTTTTAATAATTGTAATTGAGTACTCTTCACTGAAGATCAATTTAACTCTTCTACTATTAGGATCCACTGGATCAGGCTCAAGTTTAAGAGTATAGCTGAGTACTGTTAAAGTTAAACAAAGACTTGTGCAGAATTGGGCAAACACACACCCTCCTCTGAGAGCATAGTAATAGCGTGACTAATTCTATGGTTATATGGGCTAGAGCAATCCACCAAAGTTATTTTTGATGAACATTGTAAGAGAAGAATCCAACCAGTAAGGGATGATGATTTCACCATAAAGCTCTACCACAACAAAGCTATAATCATCATATAGCCTTAGTGGATTTCCTATCCCCTGCTCAAGAAATTCAGGTTTCAGAAGTTCTATCCACAAATTATCCCAAGGATCATAGCATTTAAACAAGAGGACATCGAAAGTTAAGAGATAACACTTCCTATCAGAAATAATTAGGGTGTAGTTAAATGAATGGAGCTTCATTGAATTCCCATTCTTAATTTTCCATATGCTGTCAATACAAATGGTACCTCTCTGTAGTGTTATACAAAAAATCGGATCATGAACACTAGATTCAATTTCAGATCCTTCTAGCAAATGTACTGTGATAAAATGAGCCTTCAAGTCCCTAAAATCACGATTCGTACATGAACAATAAAGGATTGTGTTGTAAACAGATGGATCATCAATGGGAATAGATTTTACGCACCTTATATATGAGGGAACAGAAGGAACAACATCTTCTGATGGTGACAATGTTGATCTCACAACAAATTTCCCAGTTAAATAGTTGAACCTCAACTCTTAGATTTTATAGTTCATGTTACCAAAGCTTTGGCCTTCTGGAAAAACCCTATGTACAAGCTTCCTGAAGGATCTGACACTTCGTCCATAGACAGTTCTAAAAAAAGGTGCCTTTTTTAGGGTTAGCTTTTCCTGTTGCACATAACCTGCTTTGTTTGAAAGTGATTACAACCCAGCTACTTGCATTACACCAATGTTAACATATAAAAAATAAACCTAAATAGCAGCTACAACACTTAAAACACTAGCTACAGCACCTTAAACATCAAAATAGTTAACTGAAAAAATTATAAAAAGCCACATAAGCTATTGTAATGTACCTAGCAGTATATGAGTTCTTGGGTGATATTAGTGTAGTGTACGCTAACTAGTGATGTCATATGTAACGCCCCATCTAATAGGGTTCATGTGCGTTAACGCTGTAGATGTTCGACTAGAAACACCCATGAGGTTATCTAAACTTCTTAAACTTAATTAACATATTAATAAGCGAGCGCGGCAGAAGCTCATAACAAAATCTTACTAAAGTTGGGGAGGGTAGTTCTTAAACATACATTTACCTACATACAGAAACCATATCTATAATATTCTTAAACATGTGCAATCCTAAAATGCATCCATACTTATATTTACTAAACATAACTCATAACATAGACACATAACATGGTCTGCATTTCTAACTAGGTTCTTCAAAAGTGTCTCACAGCTGGCTAGCTTTCTTAATGCTCTTACGTTCCCTTTTTGCTTCCAAAACCTAAAAAATGGTGAGGTCATAAGTTTCTCGAGCCCAGTGAATAACCCTTACCTTCCCCGTTGCTACACTTTGCACATTAACCGGTTAACACAACACGTAATTATATAATGCACATATCTTATGACATATAAATAGAACATATCATATAACATATAGAGGGTGATAAGAGAACATGCTTATGCTTCAGAAATTGAAACAAACTCATATCTTTCCTGGCTAACATACTCCGAAACTGTAGAAAACACACAAACATGAATGTATGTAATGGGGTGGGCAATTAGAATAACTTCATTGTACATGTCCCATATTAGGTACGATTTAGGGACCCTCGATTTTACTTAAGTCCCTAAACAAACTTTGTTGTTAGTCTATTCACTAAACTAACCATATTTGTCCTATACCAATCATTTTTTTTGGGCTCCTAATCCTCACTGATGTCCAAAATAAAGCAAAGTCTACTAAATTAAGCTAATGGTCCATCCATAACCATACTTGATGCATACATAAAGCATATCTCTTTCAAATGTCCACATACTTGCTATCCACACATAATATATTTCTTCAAAAGTATTTATCAATCACCCACATGCTTGAAAATCAATCATAATTTCACAAGTATCCTGAATGATTCTCCAAAACTAGATTCAAAATCCAAATACAAGCCAAAACTAATTTCATAACATATCCAAAGTCCAAATTTAAGCCAAAACCAATTTCATAACATATCACATACTCTTAACTAAATGCAAAACTTTTTAGTTTAGGGGAAATCAACTCATGATTCACATAAAGAGCCATCACAATATAAGGGTGACAAACATATCATGGAGGCCCAACTGCAACTCATTCATATGGTTTTAACTGATGGTGGACCCGTTGCAACTCATTCATATGATACCAATCAGGCATCTAACACTCTAAAGTACATAGATGTCTTCAAATCACAAACTGTTGAGTCACATTCATATCCTGGAGAATCAAGGACCCAAACAGCTCCCAAATAATACAAACTGATGAGTCGATTGGTAAATCGGGCATTGCCCACTCAAGGCACTAACCAATGATCCACACAGCTCCAAACACAAAGGCAACTACTTCTATGGCTATAACTCTAGAGCGTGACTATAATAGCCCTAAATAAGACATGACTTCTTTTCCCAAAATATGCAATTTAGTTATGTCATACTCATGTTACCAGAATTTATTATCATCAATGAAACTTTTATTCATATCATATACCAAAATTTAACTAGGAAATAATCCAACGACAAATGTATTTTACAAACTTTCTGTACTTCATCACACGATCAAAATATTTAGGAAGCGCAACAATGGCCTTTTCATATCTAATTTACAGATTAAACATACAAATAGTCCACAATTAAACTGAACAAGATAATTTGACTCAAAAATTCATAACTCAGATAATGCACATCCAATCTTTACAAAATTTTACAGGATAATGAAAAATAATATGTAGATTCTAACATAAATACTTCAACATTTTTCTCCAAGCCAATAATTCCCAAAAATTCAAATAGTAAGCCAAAATTATCAAAAATATGAGAATTATGCTCAAAACTTCATAACTTATAGCATACACAATAAAACTTCACAAAAATTTACAACCAATCGCCCAATATCATAAGGAACCTACATAATATTTTTATAATTTTTCTCCAAGCAAATCCTTTAAAAAAATTAAACCAGTAATCGTAACTATGCACCAAAATAGGGCAATTTCAATCAAAAATTCATAGCTCCTAAAATATGCACCACAATTTATGACAATTACATAAACTTTCCAAACATCACTGATATTCTACATTGAAAATTTCATAATTTTTCATTCATCTAATAATTCACAAAAATTCAAACAGTACACAAATAATGTAAAAATCTAAAAATTAATCTTGTTTTCTACCATTTTGTTCTTCTAATACAAGCAATCAGACTAAATATCCATGGTTCAACATATATATGAACAAATTCATAATATACCTATCACTCTTCAACATCCATATAACCCAAAAATCACAAATAAACATGAAATTTTTAGGGGTGGATTTCTAAGTAGTGAAATTAGTTTTCCAATCTGTCGAACCTAAAAATATCAAATTCGTAATTTCAACCTTCAATTGAATCCCCAAATTCAAGCATAAATCACTCAAATAATCCTCCCTTATTCAATTTTAGGTTGAAAAAAGTAAGAATTACTCAACTTAGTTTGATTTCACAGCCAAAACATTAATTTTGCTTCTTCTCCTTCCTCTTCTCTTGCTCTGCTCTTTCTATGTGTGTGGTTGGGATTTGGGGAAGAAAGAAGCAACAAAGCCCCCACCCCTTTTTTTATTTCACGTGATAATAGGAAAAAATCCCCCTCGCGCCTTTTCTTTTTTTTTTTTCTTTTTTTGCGCCCTTTTCCTTCTCTTTCTTTTTGTGCCCAATTCAATTCTTTTTTTTTTTTAACAATCTAACTATCCCCAAAATATTATACCAATAAATCAAAACACACACATGTGTATCTAAAGCGAAAAATATAAAATATACACATAAATCACACTTTCACAATATCATATAGATCAAAGTTAATGGCAAAGAAAATCTAGGGTGTTACATCATGTAGTTGTAGATTAGTTGCGGGTATCACTTTATCTTGCCCTCTTCTCTTCATGCCCCAATTTTCATTGCTCTTCCCTCTCTTTTCCCCTATTTCCTCATCTTTCTCCCTCTAGTTTTCTCTTCTCGATTGTAATTCATCTTCAATCATTTAACGACCCATCAGGGCCATAGCACCCTCCAAAAGCATCTTCAACACCACTGAATAAAAGAAGATACACTTTTAACCACACACTCAAGATCTAGCAACGATAATAGATCCAAAGAAAACATAAAATTAATCAAGATATCAAAAATAAGCCACAATCATCAATCCACATAGCGAAATTGAAAAATTTATGTAGAATGTAAAATAATAAGCAAAGGAATACCAACCAAGGGGGAGTGAGCGATTGCCAAGTGAGTAAAGTGTGTGATTCAAACTGTGGCTTGCAATGAAAGAGAGAGAGAGATACACAGAGGGTAAAAGCAAGAGAGATTTTGCTATAGCATTATTAGCAATGGTCCAACAAAGGCAAAGGGAAAATTACTTAGTAATTTTTAAATTAACATTTTTTACATATCGGAATTCTTGCTTGTAAGTTCCTTTTTTACCTTTGGAGGGGCCAGCTCGTCACTGGAGTAGAAGGACACTATAACTAGGGCCCTATTCTTTTTGTGGGAATTTTGCAGGTGTGAAATGAAAAGGTGCACGAAAAGAAGTGGGAATAAATGGGGGAGAGTGGGCTCCGAGTGCGTAAGAGTGGGAAGAAATGGGAGAGTAGGTAGGAGTGGTTTGCTATAAGTGAAAGTGGTAATAATAAACATTAACATCAATATTAATATTAATGACAATTGTTATTAATATTAATAATAATAATTATTATAATTATTATTATTACTGCTAATGCGTAATAGTAGTAATTACAAAAATTATTATTATTAATATTAATAAAAATTATCATTATTACTCTTAAAAATAATAACAATAATAATAATAACAATAATAATAATAATAATAATAATAATAATAATAATAATAATTAATCTCGATAATAATAAAAACTAGTAATTACTAACATTAAAAATAATAATTCATAATTCATAATAATAATTCATAACATTAAGAATTATAATAATAATTATTCATAATATTAATTAATATAAATAGTTACAAAAATTAATAAATATCACTTAATAATTAATTAATTAATAAATAATTATTATAAATATTAGTATTTTAAATAATTACTGTTAACGTTATATTTTATTATTAATGATTAATAATAATTATTATCATAATAACAATTAATAATTATTAAAATTATTATCACAAAAATTTCTAATTAGTAATAAAAATAATAATGAATCATTAATAATAATAAATATTGATATTAATAATAATTAACAATAATAATTCTTATTATTATTAATAATAACCATAACACTTGTTAATATTAATGATAACAACTAATATTAATAGCAATAGTAATACCTACTACTAATTATTAATATTAATAATTATTATTATTGTAATTATAATGATTATAAGAATTATTATTATTCACAAATATTATTAAATTACAATAATAATTATTATTAATATCAACAACAATTACCATCATTACTTTTGCTAAAGATAATAATAAATAATATTAATATTAATAACAATAAAAATCAATAATTACTAATATTAATAATAACTACTACTAATAAAAGTATTAATTAATAATATTAAGAGTAATGATAAAAATTCTTATCAATATTGCTAGCAAAAATAATTAATATTAATAATTATTAATATTAATCATCATTATTTCAAAATTAATTAATTAATAATAATTAATTATTATTATTAATCAATAATAAAAATAATATTTAATCATTAACAATAATTATTATCAGTGTTAACAATAATAATTAACAGCAATAATTACAATAATAATATTAATAATAATCTTCATAATAATTGTTAATGTTATTAATAATAATTGTTAACAGTCATATTAATATTAATTCTAACATTATTTATTGTTATAATTATAGTTCGTGTAATAATAATTATTATTAATGAATACCAGAAATAATTACAAAAGTAATTAATATTAATAACAATAATTGTTTTTATTGTTTGCTCATGTGAAGAGGAGGAGTGTGGACGATCCAGTGTGGAGGTGTGAGAGGATCAACATACCCGAAGGCAAAAGAAGGAGGGGCCGACCAAAGAAGAGTTTGGATGAGGTGATTAAAGAAGACCTGAAAGTTGTAGGGTTAACGGAGGACTTGGCTCAGGATAGGAGATTATGGCGGAACAGGATTAAAATCTTAGAGTGCAGAGAGTTAGCCTCGTAGTTGATCACTCGGTGGTAGTAGAATGTGTCTAGTTGTAGTTTCTTCGTATGTGATGTTTGCATGCAGGTAATTCTTACGTTTGGGAAGAGACAATGTTTGCCTGCTTCTGATTGTTAAGGTACAGTATCTTCCTCTCCTCTGTTGCACTTATGGTTACATAATTACTGCCGCCTTTTTTTTTCCCCTTTAACCCATTCCCTGTTAATTACACTTAGCTTTCCCCAAAAAATATTTTCTCAAAACATTTCTTCTATAAAATATTTTCTCAAAAATTGGTTTTTGTGGGTCTCTTAGAATCAACCTTTCTATGGGCAGAAATGCTGGTAGAGGTAAGGTTGCCTACATCTGGATCTCTCCAGATACCACAAAAGCGGGACCCACATTGGAAGTTGTTGTTGTTGTATTGTTTCTGTCAAAAACAATAATAAATATTAATGTTAATATTAATAATAATAAAAATTACTAATCAATAATATTATTAACAATTTAAATTATGAAAATAATAACAAATAATAGTAAGAATAATTGTTTTTATTATTATCATTATTAATTAACCATAATTATTTACTCTAGTAGTTATAATTTAATAATTTTTAATTGATTAATTAATAGTAATTATTATTATTAAAAATAATTACTATTAGTATTGTTAATAGTTAAAATAATCACTGGCAAAAATAAATAACAATTAATAATAATTATTATTATTCTAGTAATTATTAATTAATAATTATCTTTATAATAAATCACAAAAAATTATAAATATTAACAATAATTAACAACAATAATTACAATAATAGTTCTTGCTAACCATAATAATAACAATCATTATAATTATTAACATTAATGATAACTAATAATAATAATAATAATATTAATATTAATATCAATTATCATTATTAAAATTTTTATTACTAATTAAAATCAATAATAACTAGAATAATCATTACTATTTATATTAATAATTATTATTATTCTTAATACAAATAATAATAGTAATTATTAGTATTAATATTAATAATACTGAAAATTACTAATTAATAATATTAATATTAATAAATATTAAAAAATAATAATTAATAATATTAATAATAGTAATTTTATTATTAACATTATTTATAAGAATAATTAATCATTATTATTAACATTAATAACTATTATTTAATTATTATTATTAACATTATTGATAATAATAATTAATAATTGTAGCTAATTTAACAAGAGTTTAATAGATATTACATTTCCAAGAAGCTCATAATAAACAACAATCAATCAAGGGAAAGAAAGTGAAAGAGACAAATTGAATGAGGGCACAAGCACATAATATAGTACGAACAACTTTGAAGTCATGCATTGCTAATGTTTGCTACCTTAAATATCTAAAGTCAACACATCTAACCTTGTTGGAAGATTCACAGAAGAGGCAAAGAACGTGGAACGGATATTAAAACACATAACAAAATAACAAAACTTGAAAATTTTATCTCCTATAATCCATGAACTTGTATTGCAACTCTATAGTCTGTTAATACTAGCCTAAATTGGGGAAATTAAAGCAAAAAAGACACAAATATATGATTTGAGGAAATTAAAGCCAAAAAAGACATGAATACATGGATTCGACCAAACTAGCCCTAGACCAAACTAGCCCTAAGAAACACCTAACAATGATTTGTCAAAGCAAAGATCGATATAATCTAATAAGAATTCAAGGTTTCAATTAAAGTAGATTAGCTAAAAAAGAAGCCAAGAATTGCAACTACACATTTCTGCCTTTGACCCTCTGATTATATAAATGAAACAATAACAGGAAACGAACATACCTCAACCAAATCAATGAATCGAGTAAATGGTAGTTGATCTAGACAAAGGGAAAAATTAAGATTGAGAATAAAAATTTGGGAAAACCGAAAAAGAATTCAGAATTTACCAAAGTGTACAAAGCAAAGTTTGCAAACTGAGATGGATTTTAGCAAAGATCTGAGGAAGGGGAGAGAAGTAACAGACTTCGCTAGGTTTCACTAGTTGTCTGCATCCCTTCTGCACAGACAACGTAACAAAAATCAAAATAGCACTATATTGAACCCTAAATAGAAACCTGAACATTCAGGTAAACAAAAATTATCTGAATTGAAGCGAGAAAAACTACTCCACAGGTTGGGGTCGTACTGTAGGTGTAGGATGGATGGATAGATGACCAGGTTCCACCCGTAAATTGTTTCATTTTCTGTAAATACTTGTGGACCACTATCAAAGTCGTTTATGTTGTATCCCTTAGTCAATTGTTGTATAAGAAACTAAATTAAGGCCTGTTATGATATAAGATCTATCCCTCATTTTTTATTTTTCTTTGTCAACTATGCAATTGTAATTTATTAAAAAAAATTTAAATGACTTAACAATCTAATTTTTTTCGATCGTTCTAAATAGAAAATTAGTACTTATATTAAGCTTTTCCTTTATAAAGAAATTAATTTTTTTAATTTCATAGGAAGATTTCATATGTAAATTAAACATTTCAAATATATATTTATTAACGTTCAGGGCTCTAAAATGTTCTTTATTTATTTTAGTTTTGACTTGTTCTTATTTGTTTAAACGCTTTTAATTTTAATTTTGTAACTTTATTAGCTTTGTTAACTATTTATTGAAGCATCTTGTTTAGGGTTGCTAATTGGAAAGTTGTCGCAAAAAATACAATAAAGTTTTTCATTTTTCACAA
>NCQV01109695.1:1113-11445 GCA_002740545.1 Lophocereus schottii | reverse complement strand
AGGCAGAGTTTCCCCTAAAAACTAATCGTTTCAAGGCTAAAAGCCTTAAAATAAAGCCTTGCGATCAACGGATGCGTAAAACATTTTAAAAGAAGCTCAACGGGTGCACGCCGGAGTTCGTAACTCAACAAGCGACTTTCTCGAAGTACTTAAACGATATAGTTCATTAATAAATAAGAAATGAAAGATACAGCTCAATGGTTCACACAACCGAAGTAATTTGGGGTTTAAATCCCAAAACATACTAACTTTAACCAAGAAGACATCTAACTAATTGGATGGTTGGCTAATGCGGCCATACAGAGCGGCCTTAGTACCATATGCATTACATGAACTAGAAAACTTGGTTTGCATGCGTTTACAAACCAAGAATACATTGTGTAACATCATCAAGCAGCGAGACTACTTCACTATGGGCGCACTTGACTCCCTTTACGCAAGGGTAACTTCTATTTCAGCATAGCTAACTCAACCTCTTCCTGCCATAAAGAAAACCTGGGGAAAAAGGGGAAAGAGTAGTGGGATGAGCAACCACACACTCAGTGAGTATTCCCTGACCCCTTAAAACCAAAACTGTTGGGGGCAATAATACTCATAATAGTCACATATTACATATTCATACTTTACTATCATATTAGGCATTCTTAAATCCTCAAAGAAGGACCAATATCCATGAACTTCATTTTCAGCCATTCAAACTCATCTTTAAGCCCCTGAGTGACTGAATTCCTTAACTAACAGGCGCTTAAGCACATAAGTAAGCATCGAGGGCTAAGCATAGGGATCTTTCTTTTTCATAAACATAACTTCTTAGCATTCCATTCAAGCTATGCATGAAACCTCATTCATATGATGTGCACATAAGGTTATCTCTTTTCATAATCATACTTTCTTGGCATTTCATTCATATGATATGCATAAGACACACATTTCAAGTCTCAATCAAATCTCATTCATAGGGTATGCATGAAATATGCTCATAAGGCTTTCTTTTTCTTATTCGTATCTTACTTAGCGTCTCATTCATAAGTTATACTTGGAATATGCACATGTCATGCGCAGAAAGCTTTCTTTCTTTTTACTTCTTCATTTAGCCTCTTGAGGCTCATAAAAACTCTTCTCTTAGCCTCTTGAGGCTCATATTCTTTAAAAGAGATCTCTTTCATATCGATCGCATACTAACCCTTATAAGCTTTTCACTTTTCATTCATTTGACCTCTTAATGGCACATAAAAACTTTCTTTCTGAAATACTTGAAATGGCATAATGTCGACTGCTTTTCTTCACTTATTAGGAAAATACTACTGGCATAAGATCATTACAGGGTGCTAATTGGGTGGGATCTATTCTCAACCCCAAAGTGAGACCTAAGACTCACGCATAAGCTCTTACTTCCGGGGTAGCTACATTTAATATATTGGACCATTATCCTCGTCAGGGTCTTCTAGGGTTTCCTAGTGCCAGGACTTATTCCCTAGGCTAACATAATTCATATCATGTTGTCCAAAGCATATTATCTTAGCCAATTTAAAGCATATAGCCATAACGGCTAATAAGTTTGTTGCTTCTCACAGTGAAATCCTTTATCATACAACTCACGCCTTTGTAAAACTCTTTAGGGATTCTCCTGTTCAAGCGAGTTCACTCCCAAAACTATATTCATTTAGTTAAAATAGTCCATCATGCACTAATAATTATGGCTACTATCATTTCAAAACATGAAATCCTTATTTTTTAAAACTCACCCTTATGCAAATAATCAAACTTAATGACATAGAAAGCGCATAGGTGCACATGTACACATTCAAACACTTCATAATTCAACTTAGCAACATGAGCCATACATGGCCTCGCAATCCACACGATTGCAGTTAATCATAACCCAGACTCCCTCCTCACATAGCAACCGACCACAGGAAACCTCGAACCACTCATAATTCTACCTCAAACCATCCAACTATCATCTCGGTCTCAATTTTACAATCTAGCATTCTAATCCCTCGTTCATACTGAAAAGCGGTATGTAAACTTACTGACGCATAACTTACCAAGCAAGCCAATATGATTCAGCAGTATGCTACAACAGTTATAACCACATATATACATATCGCATTAACTTGAAATGAATGCTTAGCAAGTTGAACAAAACTCACAGTGTATAAAACTCGATTACATTCATGTATTACAATGAAGGGGTAAACATGCTCGTTTCAACATTTATAACTTATTTCCAAAGCTACAAGCATGACATAACTAAATAGGCAGACATCGATTCGAGGTTTTCATTTATTATTTCGAAGTCACTGTTCAGGAATAAACTAACTAATCACACAAGTATCGATTCTAAGTACACTCATTTCTTTTTGAAGCTATTAATCGAGCATGAATTGACTAAGTGTATATATATCAACTCTAAATATTCATATTTCACTTCGAAGTTACTAAACAAACATGAATTAACTAAGCGTATATATATCGATCCTAAACATTCACATTTCACTTCAAAGTTATTAAACGAACATGAATTAACTAAGTGTACATGTATCGATTTTAAACGTTCACATTTCATTTCGAAGCCATTACTCGAGCATGATTTAACTAAGTGTACATTTATTGATTCTAAGCATTCACATTTCATTTTGAAGCTATTATTCTAGCCTAAACTAACTTGATTAAACAAACATCGATTCGAATGCTAACATGTTAATTCGAAACTACTTTTTAGGCATGAATTAACTTAATTAAACAAACATTGATTCGAGTGCGAATATGTTAATTCGAAGCATTATTAGCTTATTTCAAAGTTACTTCAGCCATGAATTAACTAGACTTAACATGCATCGAATTAAACTAAATTCAGCTGAAACAGAACATGCATGACCCCAATCGATCAGATTAATCCTAATCTCACAAGCAACGCAACTTAAAGGTTAAAACAATTGTAAAACTACTAATACTTAGGAGATAAAAAACACCAACCTCGATTCCATGCTAAAGACTAATTCGAAGGGTTTTGGGCTCGACTTTAGGTGTTTGAAAACTTCAATTCCTCAACCCTTTACTACAGCCGTGTCCCAGACCACACTAATAAACCCCCAAAACCGTCTAACCCCTTGCTCACTCACACGAATTTGAGATGGATAGTCAGTGCAGCCAATCTACACCTAATTTCCAAAAAATTTGAAGCACCTAGAGGTATGGTTGTATGGTCGAGCATGGGTATGCGTTCGACACTCCAAAACAGCGCCCAAATCCACCTAAAATGTGGTGAATTCACTTAAATTTCAACCGAGAATCCGCGACAATGACTTTGTTTGAGGTTGCGAGGTAAAATTTGAAGATTTTCGGGCTGGGTGAGGTGACAAATTTAGTGGGATTCTAGAGATTGAGCTATGCATGTGGTGGATGGAGATGAGGGAGAAGAAGTGCGAGTAGTGAGGGAGAGAGAGTGCTCGGGGGGTCGCATGAAGAAGGAGGAAGAAAAGCCTCGCACGACTTTACCAAAATACCCCTTCCTTCTCTTGTTCTTTCTGTTTCAAGCTATTTAGTAACAAGCACCGCTAGTATAGTTCGTATCCTAAACACTAAACCCGATCATTAATATAACCTTCCATTAATCATTCATTGCCAAATGTATCAAGGTTCAACTAAATAAACATCGAACTATATTTAATGTTGGCAACCTAATCGTACTCAAGAAATGACTAAATTAAACTATCAGCACAAATTAGCACGAATTAATCTCAAAAAATCAATAATAACAATAGTAATTCTTTTTAATAAAATTATCGTTCACATAAGCACATCGATAATAATTTAACTCATAAAGTTAATAAAAATACGAATTTTATAACGTAGAAGGTAAGACAGTCAGGTTAACTTATAACAAAGAAGGCGGGTCTTACACTAGAGTGCTCGGGGGGGTTGCGTGAAGGGGGAGGAAGTTGAGGGATACTGACTGAGTGTGTGGTTACTCATCCCACTAGCCTTTCCCCCTTTTCCCTAGGCTTTGTTTATGATAAGAAGAAGTTGAGGCAGCTATGCCGAAATGGAAGTTACCCTTGCTTAAAGGGAATCAAATGTGCCCATAGTGAAGTAGTCTCACTGCTTGATGATGTTATACAAGGTATTCTTGGTTTGTAAATGTATGTAAACCACGTTTTCTAGTTCATGCAATGCATATGGTATAAAGGTCGCTCTGTACGGCCGTATGAGCCAACCATCTAATTAGTTAGATATCTTCTTAGTCAAAGTTAGTTATATTTTGGGATGTATACCCTAATACTCCAGTTGTGTGAACTGTTGAGTTTTATCTTTCATTTCTTCTTTATTAATGAACTATATTATTTAAGTACTCCGAGTGAGTTGCTCGTTGAATTATGAACTCCAGCGTGTAGCCGTTAAGCTTCTTTTAAAATGTTTTACACTTCCGTTGATTGCAGGGATTATTGTAAGGCTTTTAGCCTGGAAACGGTCAATTTTTATGGGAAACTCTGTCCATTTCGCCCTGGAATTTAAGTAGAAAGTTAAGAAAACGTAACGCACCCGGCTCTAGGGGCTGGAGGTGTTACAGTGATGGTATTAGAGCAAGGTCCTGTGACCATAGGCCGCGACCCGAGTTTTGCATCTCATATAGTTGCCTAAGAATGCATTCATGATGAAATGATACATGCCTGCCTTGTGTGCAAATGTGAGTTTTATGTGAATGTTAATGCATTTACCTAGTTAGATGTAGCTTGAGTGAGCTGATTGGCTGGATGAAAGAACCATTTGCTAAGGTGTCGGCTGAGTGGCTCGTATTCTTGTGTGTAAGTTAAGTGTTAGCTCAATCAAAGTTGTCTCGCTTATATGCCTTAGTGATTTTAATCGAAATTTTAAAGAACATGTATTTGAATTCGAAGGATTGGAAAAGCTTTAACTCTAAGCTCATATTTGCCCCTAAAGTACGATTTGCTCCTCAAGCCCCATAATGGAGTAAGCAAACGCACTCGAAGGTTGGTAGAGAGAGAGCTAGAAGTAGTTAACCATCCTTTTTATTAAAAACAAAGAGATTCGAAATAGATAAACTACTTTCATCCTTTGAAACTCAATATTGTGAGATGTTATTGTTGTTTTAACTATCAAGCCAAGTTTATCTTACACCGAAGGATTAGCTTTCCGTTATTGATGATAAGGGGGTTTAGATTCATAAATACGCGCCCTTATGTGTATCAAATGTTGCTTGTAAATGTGTATGTACTAAGATGTGTACGTCGATAGAATCCTTCATAATAGGCTAGGAAAGGAATGGTGGAAAATTAGCTGCTATGATTAATAATCGTACTAAATGGTACCTTGTTGTTGTGAATTTTGAATTGCCTGAGTGAAATTAAGGGATATTTTCACATGCATGCTTGAAAAACTAAATGCTAGTGGTAGGATCTTGTTAAACATTACATAAGTGTACCTACTGTTCCCCTTTCTTGCCATTGTTGCCTAAGCTATGCATTACATGCATTTTATTATACGGATTGTTAATCATGAATGGGTGACAATGTTTTGGCTCAAACAAACCCTAATACACCCAGAAAGCGAAAGGGAGGAAGAACCTAGCAGACTTTGGAATTATAAATAGTAAACGATCCCTGCTAAGGTAAGCGACCTACAGTAAGACTCCTATAATCACCTGTGGGATAGGTGTACCTCATAAGACCTTAGCTGGTACCTATAAGACCATTAATGTCGACCGTACTCAAAACGAACATAGCCATAGCATTGCATATAGTCTAAAACCTATAGAAGCTTATATAGTTATTTATGTTCGTTATTTGTGACCAGTTGTGTGTTTTATGAATGCGTTGTTGCACGTTTAGGAGTTTGCTTGAATTGAGTCTGGTTTGGTATATGACTTGATTATCTAGATGATTTAAGTTTTGTAATTCATGACATGGCATAACCTCTAACTCGTTGCTTGCATTCCATGAACTCTATGATTCAATGTAATAGCTAAACAACTGAATACACGCATATTTGAAGCATGGTAAGGTGACCCTAGAAACCTGTCGTCACATATCCTTGCCCTTAAATGTTTAATCAGAGTAGCACAACGGAAGTATGTAGGCCCATAAGCCATAGGCCCAGGACTCATTTAGGAGCATAACCATTCATTCGTACGAATCTATGACTTAAGAGACAATCAGCTCCAAGTAGTGACCTTAGAAAAATTCTCCCCCATCAAAAAACCATCAATTTACATTCTTACCGTGGAGTTTTCTTCCCAAATTGTTCTTATCAATATGTATTGCTGGGTCGTGTTATATTCGAATCTTAACCCTTGGTATGTTCTGTGATTGACTCTACGTGATGCCAATGTGATGTCAAATGCCACTTCAGGTTCCTTCATTGCCGATATGGCATAATTTGATGTCTCTGCTATCTTAGTGTGATGTGATAACATTCTAGTAAATGATTTAAGCTTAGAATGACTTCATATCTTCATGCTTTTGAATGAACCTGATCAAGTTAACTCCTTCATACGACTTTAGTATGCCCTATCTAGGTTGCCATGAATGAAATGCTTAAAAGTTAGCCGGAATCGATATAGGAACACAGAAATGCTGATTACATATGCTTTCATATTGTAAATTGCTTGCTGTATGTACCTTAGCCGGTTTCATGTTACAACCAACTCCTAGGCTTAAGAACGCTGAATTGCTGATACTGTGTGATGCTATGTGATGCTATTGTACTTAAGTAATGCTACGTGGTGCTATGTGATGTTTTTATTACTCTAATGTATTGTAGGAATCTCGATGCTAACCATTGTGATCCCAAAGTTGACTTGAATTCATGTTTTAGAATGAGACTACTAGCATATGACCTTGAGGAGTCAACTGCCCAATTTTTCTTGCTTTAAACTTCAATTTGTAGCAATGCATATATATAGAGTTGTTGCCTACTAGGTGGATTCAATCTATGCATATATATAGAGTTGTTGCCTACTAGGTGGATTCAATCTAGATTAGTGAAAATCTATGTTTATTTTTAAAATAAGCCCAGTATGGTTTTCCATGCCAACTCAGTTGCCCCTCTTCAATGCGATTTGCCCTCGGCGCCTAAATAGAGTGAGTAGACACTTGAAGAGGATTGGCGAGGAGGAGACTAGATACCATAAGCCATTTTCTTTCGATTTAAAAGAAGTAGTGTCTGCAAAATGAAATCTTTTAGAAACCTACCATGTAGATCATAGTTGTGTGCGTACAGTCTAGGAATGATCGAACTCAGGTTTAGAATTTCGAGGACGAAATTCTTTTAAGGGGGGAAAGTGTACGACCCGCCTTCTTTGTTACAAGTTAACCTAGCTATCTTACCTTCTACGTTATAAAATTCGTATGGTTATTAACTTTACGAGTTAAATTATTATCGATGTACTTATGTGAACGATAATTTTATTAAAAAGAATTACTATTGCTATTATTGATTTTGAGATTAATTCCTGCTAATTTGTGCCAAAAGTTTGATTTAGTCGTTTTCCGAGTACGATTAAGTTGCCAACCTTAAATATAGTTCGATGTTTGTTTAGTTGAACCTTGATACATTTGGGAAGGAATGATCGATGGAAGGTTATATTAGCGATCGAGTTCAGTGTTCGGGATACGAACTAAACTAGCGAAGCTTGTTACTAAACAGCTGGAAACAAAAAAAAAAAAAAAAAAAAAACAGAGAAGGGAGGGGTATTTTGGTAAAGTTGCGCGAGGCTTTTCTTCCTCCCCCTTCACACGACCCCCCGAGCACTCTCTCTCCCTCACTGCTCGTTCTTCTTCTCCCTCCTTTCCATCCGCCATACGCACAGCTCAATCTCTATAATCCCACCGAATTTTTCGCCTGACCTAGCCCAAAAATCTTCGAATTTTACCTCCTAACCTTGAACAAAGCCATTGCCGTGAATTCTGGGCTGAAATTCGAGTGAATTCACCACATTTGAGGTGGATTTGGGCACTATTTTGGAGTGTCGAATGCATACCCATGCTCGACCATACAACCATGCCTCTAGTTGCTTCAAATCTTCTAGAAATTGGGTGTAGATTCGTTACACTGACTGCCCATCTCAAATTCGAGTGAGTGAGCAAGGGTTAGACGGCTTTGGGGGTTTATTCATGTGGCCTGAGACACGGCTGTAGCAAAGGGTTGAGGAATTGAAGTTTTCAAGCACCTAAAGTCGAGCCCAAAGCCCTTCGAACAAGTCTCTAGCTTGGAAACGAGGCGGGTGTTTTTCGCCTCCTAAGTATTAGTAGTTTCGAAATTATTTAAACCATTAAGTTGCGTTGCATGTGAGATTAGGATTAGTCAGATCGATTGGGGTCATGCATGTTTTGTTTCAGCTGAATTTAGTTTAATTCGATGCATGTTAAGTTCAGTTAATTCATACCTGAAATAACTTCGAAATAAGCTAATAATAGTTTGAATTAACATGTTAGCATTCGAATCGATGTTTGTTTAATTAAGTTAATTCATGCCTAAAAAGTAGTTTCGAATTAACATGTTCGCATTCGAATCGATGTTAGTTTAATTAAGTTAATTAATGCCTAAAAAGTAGTTTCAAATTAACATGTTAGTATTCAAATCGATGCCTATTTAACTAAGTTAGTTTGTGCTCGAATAATAGCTTCGAAATGAAATGTGAATGCTTAGAATCGATACATGTACACTTAGTTAATTCATGCTCGATTAGTAGCTTCGAAATAAAATGCAAATGTTTAGGATCGATACATGTACATTTAGTTAATTCATGTTCGTTTAATAACTTCGAAGTGAAATATGAATGTTTAGGATCGATATATGTACGCTTAGTTAATTTATGTTCGTTTAGTAACTTCAAAGTGAAATATGAATGTTTAGAATCGATACATGGACACTTAGTCAATTCATGCTTGATTAATAGCTTCGAAAAGAAATGAGTGTGCTTAGAATCGATACTTGTGTGATTATTGAGTTTATGCCTAAACCGTGACTTCGAAATAATAAATGAACACCTCGAATCGATGTCTGCCTATTTAGTTAAGTCATGCTTGTAGCTTCGGAAATAAGTTATGAATGTTGAAATGAGCATGTTTACCCCTTCATTGTAATACATGAATATAATCGAGTTTCATGCCCTGTGAGTTTAGTTCAGCTTGCTAAGTGTTCGCTTCAAGTTCGTATGATATGTATATATATGGTTATAACTATTGGCTATGGCATACTGCTGAATCAGGGCTTGCTTGGTAAGTTATGCGTCGGTAAGTTTACATACTGCTTTTCAGTATGACCTAGGGATTAGAATGCTAGATTGTGAAATTGAGACCGAGATGGTAGTTGGATAGTTTGAGGTAGAACTATGAGTGGTTCGACGTTTCCTGTGGTCAGTTGCTATGTGAGGACGGAGTCTGGGTTGTGATTAACTATAATCGTGTGGATTGCGAGGCCATGTGTGACTTATGTTGCTAAGTTGAATTATGAAGTGTTTGAATGTGTACATGTGCAGCCATACCCTTTCTATGTCATTAATTTTGATTATTTGTATAAGAGTGAGTTCTGAAAAAGAAGGATTTCATGTTTTGAAATGATAGTAGCCATAATTATTAGTCCATGATGACCTATTTTAACTAAATGAATATAGTTTTAGGAGTGAACTCACTTGGATGGGAGAATTCCTAAAAAGTTTTACAAATGTGTGAGTTATATGATAAAGGATTTCACTGTGAGAAGCAGCAAGCTGATTAGCTGTTATGGCCATATGCTTTAAATTGGCTAAGATAATATGGTTTGGACAATATGATATAAATGATACTAGCCTAGGAAATAAGTCCTGGTACCGGGAAACCCTAGAAGACCCGGGCGAGAGTAATGGTCCAATATGTTAAATGTAGCAATCCCAAGAGTAAGAGCTTATGCGTGAGCATTAGGTCTCACTCTAGGGTTGGGAATAGATCTCACCCAATCCGCACCCTATAATGATCTTATGCCAGCAGTATTTTCCTAATAAGTGGAGAAAAGCAGTCGACATTATGCCATTTTAAGTATTTCAGAAAGAAAGTTTTTATGGGCCGTTAAGAGGCCGGATGAATGAAACGTGAAAAGCTTATAAGGGTCAGTATGCGGCCGATATGAAAGAGATCTCTTTTAAAGAATATGAACCCCAAGAGGCTAAGAGAAGAGTTTTTATGAGCTTCAAGAGGCTAAATGAAGTGTTTGCAATAAAAAGAAAGAAAGCTTTCTGTGCATGACATGTGCATATTCCAAGTATAACTTACGAATGAAATGCTAAGTAAGATACGAATAAGAAAAAGAAAGCCTTACGAGTATATTTCATAC
>NCQV01109685.1:9163-19426 GCA_002740545.1 Lophocereus schottii | reverse complement strand
GGTCTCAAAAATTAGTTTCAATTAAAGACGCTCCAGTCTAATCTCTGAATTCGATCTCCAAAATAAAATTGGAGACCACCTTTGAT
Organism: Lophocereus schottii; assembly: GCA_002740545.1. Taxonomy (NCBI): domain Eukaryota; kingdom Viridiplantae; phylum Streptophyta; class Magnoliopsida; order Caryophyllales; family Cactaceae; genus Lophocereus; species Lophocereus schottii. The sequence goes on along the minus strand of NCQV01109685.1, from coordinate 19,340 downwards.
TTCGGTCTCTAAAATTCGGTTTTCAATGGACCAGAATCTTGTAGTGTAAACTCATCTTGAACAATCATAAAATATTAATTTAATAGAATTTTTGAAATAAAATTTAAAAAAGTTCTATCTTGATTAGTAGTATGACAAAGTAGAACTGAACATAATAAAAATATGGTCAAAATTACGAGCTCTTAACAAGTTTATGAATATCCTGTATTTTTCTATTTTTATTATTTGATTTCTTGAAGAATTCAATTGAGACAAAATTTTAAAAATTGAAACAATAATCATCAAAATTATTGGAATAAAAACCACTACAAATAAATAAAGGACGTAATATAATATTATTACATGTGTTTTTAACTTACATAAGTATGACTTTGGATTTTATTTCTAACTCATTTAACTACTTATCAATTTGATCCATTTATTGTTCTTGTTCTTCTGATTGTTGTTGTATGGCTTATCAATTTTATTGTTCATGAATCATTGTTGTTCATAAATTTCTTGTCAATCTTTGACCGATTGCATTTTTTGATAAATTGAGATTTGTATACGTTGTATGAATTTCTTAGAGAGACTAAGCAATGGAGGAATGTATATATCAAAATGTTTTCTAGAGAACAAAAATTAGTGTCCATTAGACGCGGAAAGAGAGAGAGAGGATGTCAATTTTTTTCTCCTTAAAATTGTGCCCCTTGCAGTGCATCATTATGGACGAGAAAGCTGGCATATTTTATAAATATTCCTTTTAACAATGTCGAAAAGAAGGTGGCCTTCTATAGATCGTATATATCTTTCAAGTTTGGGTTTTTGTGGTAGTGAAATGTAAGTTTACATTCTTTTAAAAAAAGAAAAATGTTTTCTAAATTTTATATTTGTGTGTGCTTTTTTTTTTCTTATGCTAAGTTGGATCATACACTAGGCTTCCTATCTCGAGGATATTCAGTGGACCAATGAGTTTATGGGAAGGGGAATCATGCACCCCAAGTCCAAATGCACCCCACTTCACTCCCAAAGAAATGGTAGCGAAGAGTTCCTTTGCCTAGATTTAAACCCAAATATGGAAGGTGAACAAACATAGTGGTACCAACTAGGTAGTTCTCTCGTTCTTAGTTTTACATATGTGTGGGTGAGTATGTGCGTGGGTGTTATAAAAAAAATTTGAATTTTGTAAACAAAATTGTTGAACACAATAATTTTTAGTAAGATCGTTTCTGCTTGCGTGCAGAGTTGAGTTGATATTTATACCTAAACTAATATGTCTAATACAAATAAAGAAGTAGAATAATTGGGTAGGCCATCACCCATCTTGGATTTTTTTCCCCTTTTTTTGTCGGCTGGGGCCACCTTTATTGTTGCGTGATGAAATGCATTCATTGGCACATGCATACGTATGCTATCTTCGGATTGCATTTCCCGCGCTTTGCATCGCTTCTCCTCTTTCTCCTACCCATTTCCTCTATTTCTCGGCTGTTTATGGCATAATCCTTCATTCCTTAGCTATCTACGACCTCGCTTTTTCTTCTCCCTGTATCTCAGAGGATTTGTAAATATAAACACGATTCGAGCTAAATTGGATATGAGACTTCCTTGAGACGTTTCTGCTAGGACTGGTAAGTCACTTGTTATTTATGACCAACCTTGTCATTTTTCATGTTCTTCTATCATGGTTCCCAACAAACAAATGACGAACTTCAGATACGGCTTTCGCAAGCTTCAGATCTGTTTTAGGCCTTATGTTTGTGGCTAGCATAGCTTTAGCGATATAATCTAAATTGACTTACTAGTCTTGGATCCAAAATTGGAAGAACTTAACAAGATATAACATGTGATTTGAAATAATATTAGTCTGTCTGGCCGGACCTTATCGAATCGGGATGCCGCTGACATTTGCTCTATTATATGATGGCTCTAGCTATACTAGGCTTCCGGTGAGATCTTATTGTTATTTGTACTTTTGTACATACAAGGGGTCAGGATTTGTCCATATTTAATTTGATCATTACTGAGGAGCAAAAGTTACATATCGGATGAATTTATTCGTTGCTTGAAATCCTAAGCTGAATCCCCAGCTCAATCCAATGTAATTGCGTCATTCTAACCCTCATTATTTGCCTTAGATCCGATCTTCTCCTGGTTGGGTAATTTTATTTTATTCCACTAGGCGCACCCAAAATTAGATCTGGAGGAATGTTGTTCCATCCATACCAAATCCCTGAGAGATTTAAGTTTTTTCGGTTTAACTCATCTTCGATGGGATTGTACTGGCCATGAATGTGAACTATACGGTGGTTCTTCCATATTTGGAGAAGCCATACCAAGGAGTATAAGTTGTTGAATTATTTTATTCTAAAATTAGCTTTTTATAGTCTATAGAGCTATCAACTAAGACTAATGTATATTGGTGAAATTAATAGATAATTTATCTGCATCATCGTGGCATGTGGATACATGAACTTTATACGCACTATTACCGTGGATTTCAAGCACCTTTTATACCTTCGATTAGAATTAAATTCACTCTCTCTAAATTGCCATCTGCTTTCTTTCTACTGGTAGTAGGGCTTCAAAGGCTTTTTAACCCAAAGGCTACTCCTACACAGCAGTTCTATTACCAAACTGTGCATTTCATTTAATTTCATTCAACTTAACACTGGAAACTGTGGAAAAAAATAATGTAGTGAAAATGACTCAGACAAAAACAAGGGAATGTTGCTCTAATATCAAAGGTAGAGGTTAGTTTGAGGGCAGTACTGAAGAAGTTTTTCATATATTATATTTCCCTCGCTAATTGTATATTCCCCCTATGCCCCCTCTCCCCAATTATCCAAAAGGAAAGGGTAGTGGATCATAGTGTGCTTAACTTGTTCTACTAGTTGTAGATTCTTTGACTTATTGGTAAGAAACAAGGACTATCTACTAGTCCATTCTACCTAGGAGTAGTAGTTGAAATTGGTTGTGAGCATGATTGTAAATGGAGATTTAACATCACTTGTTTGTAAGATCAATGAATAGTCTCTCTCCCTTTCTCCTTGTCCCCCTTTTCGTACCCTTAAATTTTGTATAGTCATTTTTAGGTGATTTGGAATTGGAACAAAAATCCTAAGGGTTTATGGAATTGGGATGGAAATGTTTTAAGCATGTCAGGGTATGATATTATTCGGTGGGTTTAAGATTTGTTAGTACACATGTCAATTATTGTAAGACATGTATAATGTTTTTAATAAATTCTTTTATGTCTCGTTTCGACTTGGTGAAGATATGTATTTTCTCTGCTATTTAAGGTTGATATAATATTATACATTGTGCATCAGTGAACAAAACTTGGCTTACATCATGCCCTTAGAATTTACTCCAGCCAGTTGATTGGAAACAAATTACATAAGAGAATATTTTATGCAAATGTTAATTACCATAGTCATGTACCAGAAACATGAGACTTCCGTGCTTACCTTTTGTCCATATCATTGATCTGTGCCCACATGAGGTAACTGTGCACTCAAAAGAAATCTTCCACTCTATAAGCAATGTCTCATTTGCTATTTGAGGTGAAAATGTATTTTTAACAAATTCATATGGGAACAAATCAGTTGTATGGAACTAGCCATAGAACTAGCTCACATGTTCATTTTCCCACGAAAGGAAAGGTGGTTTTACTCCATTGCAAGAGGACCCCACATGCAGACAAAAATAAAATCTACGAACAAGTCTATAAATTGGGCATAGGATATTGGAGAAACCAAACCACAACAAGAGAGAGAAAGGAAAACAAAAAGAAAAAGCAAAGAGGGAATGTGAGTGACAACAAGAAAGCCAACTATGAATAGGTTATGGAGTTCTTTCGGCTCTCCTCTACCACAAAAGCAAAGAAACATTGTCAAGATTTCATGAAACATCTTGGTGAAGCTAAGAAGGTTTCAAAATCAAATGATGAAGCAAAAACTTTCGATACAAAAGGTTCTACATCAACCAAACTATAACTCTACATGCCTCTTTTATCTTAGTAATATAAATAATTTGTGTCACTGTGTCATAGACCTTAAAACTTCTATGTATGATTGCGCAAATATATATAAGCCAAGTGTGGTGGTACTAGTGTATGATAGTGATGATTGTGTATCATAACAAATCAATCACATAATTCAAAGTGTTTATATATATATATATATATCTGTGTGTGTGTGTGTATATATATATATATATTTATGCACACACACACTTATACAATATATTATATAATATATAATATGTTATATAATATATATTGCATTTTGTGTGCACGTGTGTTTATATATATATATATATATATATAAACAGTTGGGAATTATATGATTGATTTCCAATGACACCCAACTATCACTATCACATGCTAGGATCACCACACTTGCATTATATATACTTGCACAATCACACAATCATGCATAGAAGTATTAAGGTCTATGACACAGCGACACAAATTGTTTATATTAGTAAAATAGAGGTGGTATGTAGAGTCATAGTTTGGTTGAAGTAGAACCTTTAGTATGAGAGTTTGTCCCTTCATTATTAGATTTCGGAACCTTCTTAGATTCAACTAGATGTTTTATGAACTCTTTATAGTGTTTCTTTGTTTTTTCAATGGAGGAGAGCTTAAGAGACTCCATAAGTCACTCACATTTGGTTTTTTTGTTGCCACCTAATATCCTTTCTTCACCTTTTCTTGTTTTTTTCTTTCTCTCTCTTACTGTGGTTTGGTTTCTCCAATGTCCTATGCTTAATAGACTTTTTCCTATNNCATATTTTTGTCTGTATGTGGGGTCCTCTTGGAATGGAATGAGGACACTCTTTCTGTTGTAAGAAAATGAACATGTGAGCTATTTCACTGGTTCTATGCAACTAATTTGTTCCAATGTAAATTTGTTAAAAGTACGTTTTCACCTAAAATAGCAAATAAAATATTGCTTATAGGAGTGGAAGATTCCTTTGAGTACACATCTAGCTCATGTGGGCCCAGAACAATGATATGGACAAAAGATAAGGGCGGATATCCTATGTTTCTAGTACATGATTATAGTAATTGACATTATCATGAAATGCTTTCTTGTGTAATTTGTTTCCAATCAACTGGTAGGACCAGATTCTGACACCTTGATGTAAACCAAATGTTGTTCATTGATGCACAATGTATAAAACTCAATCAACTTTAAATAGCTGAGAAAATATATATCTTCGTCAAGATGAAATGGGACATAAATGAATTTGTTAGAAAGATTATACATGTCTTACAATCATTAACATTTATACTAAAAAAATCTTAAACCCACCGAATAATGTCATTCCCTGGCATGCTTTAAACATTTTCATCCCAATTTCATAAACCCTTAGGATTTATGTTTTAGTTCCAGATCACCTAAAAATGACTATACAAAATTTAAGGGAAGGAAAAGGGGAAAAGGAGAAAGGGAGAGAGACTATTCATTGATCTTATAAACCAGTGATGCTAACTCTCCACTTACAATCATGCTTACAACCAATTTCAACTATAACTCATAGGTATGATGGACTAGTAGGTAGTCCTTGTTTCTTACAAATAAGTCGAAGAATCTACAACTAGTAGACCGAGGTAAGCACGCCGTGATCCACTACCTTCCCTTTTGGATAATTGGCGGTATAGGGCGTGGTGGGGAATGTAATTTGCAGGGAAAATCTAATATATGAAAAAATTTCTTATGAATTGCACATAAATTTCCTCAGTACATGCCCTCAAACTAACTTCAACTTTTGATATTAAGATAGCATTCCCTTACTTTTGTCCGAGTAGAGTATCCTGCAGAAATATCACAAACTGATAAGCCCTATCACTCCCATTATCTATAGAAAGAACAAGTGTAAACATCAATATTCCTCAAGTGCATTCATTTTGAGCAATGCTGATGTGACACCATCACTTAAAGGTCCATAAAGCTGACATACCCTATGAAGGTCCCAATGTGGGTCATGCTTTTGCAGGACCTGAGTTACACATGAATTTGCTTTAAAAGTCTAATTTCATGGAATAAATCAAATCATCTCATGGACAAAACCCTAACTCTAATGTCTATTATTAACCCTCCAATTGGATATGTAGCTTGAAATTGATTTAAAATTACCTTACATTGCCTAATTTTGATCATTGGAATCAGCCTCTCTACAGGCAGAATTGTCGGTCGAGGTAAGGTTGCCTACATCTGGATCTCTCCAGGTCCTGCGAAAGCAGAATCAACACTGAGAATTGTTGTTGTTGTTGTTGTTGTTGTTGTTGTTGTTGTTAACAAATTTTGATATTACTATTACAAATTTTTTCTTCGAGTGTCTTCTCAAATCCAAGAAGTGGGAATTAATACAAGTCATGCCCTTGGTTTTTGAATGTGGGGAAATGCTTCAATTGTTGTGGTTTCATTAATTGAGGAATAAGGCAATTGTAATGGAAGTCCATCCAAAAGTTGGACTCTATGGAAAGTGGTTATCCCTCATAAACAAACAACTTAATTGTATGCTAACCAAAGCAGAATGATCTTCAGACTCATGATATTGACTATAAATAGTTGCCCCCTTCCCCCCTCTTCAAAAGGAAAAAAAACAAATAAAAAAAGACACTAAGAAGAAGGACAAAAAGGTGGAAAATGCACTCAATTGTTTTGCTATTCATGCTATGGCTAAATGAGAGGAAACCGATGATCTATTTAACATCCTCCATTCATGTCCCTTCCCGAAACAAATAGGGAAAAGAAAGCTTCTAGTGGCCCCTTTCCAGCAAACAGTTCAATGAAAAAGGAATAATTTATATTGAAAGGTTAATGTTTAACATTTGGTCTTAAATCCTCAAAATTGGTCTTCCCAAGGTAAATATATTATGAGTGATATTGCCCTACTGGAAGAATGGTGCATAAGGTAGATCTTTACTCTCATGTTCCAATTACTTTCAGTTAAGTCCGCTCTAGGGTATTATGGAGCTGTCATTATGCCCTGTATCTTCTTTGACTTGGTGAAATTGCTTCCAAATTGTCTAAGTTCTTTTCTAGAAAATAATGAATTCACGTAAATCAATCTAGTTTTAAAATGTAATACCATCTATAGTTAGTACTTGTCAAGTGCTAATTAGGTAGAATTTTTTTATGGAGACACAAATAATTAAAACAATTTATATAAGAACGTGCAAAATATCACTGCCATATACCCTACTTTGTATGAAAATCATAATTACGGGACCATATTATTAGAATATATCTAAAAGGGTCAATATTTTGTGGAAACTATTTTAAGGGGACCGTTCACTGTTTTCATTTTCTTTTTAGCCCTTAAACATTTCATATTTGCATTTTAACCCCAGTCTTTAAAAATTTAATTTTGAAAATCTAAAATTTATGCATGTGTAGTTTTTCTTATAAGTACTACTTGAGGCACTCTTTCAATTGGTATTAGAGCCATATGATCAAAAATAATTAATGCTTGAGTTAAGGTAATTAAGCTAATTAATAATTAATTAAGCTAATTAATTGTGATTAATGCTTGAATCATCCCATGCTTACCCTTGTCCAAATTATTCACACATTGTCCACTTACCAGAAGGAATTTTCTTCAATAACACCTCAATTAAACTATATCACTAATATAATTTTAGAATTAAAAATAGAATTAGCTAAAATTAAGATTGAAGTCAACGAGCTCAAGAAGTAATTATCTGTTATTCACCTTTCTCTAGTTAATAAAGTTAGGCATAGGGAAAAAGCTACTTCCAGTATTAGTACTCTCTTTCAATATAAATATCTTTTCCAAAACTCAAAAAACAAAAATCAATTTCCTTTTGCATAATATAAGAATCCAAAAAGAAGCAGGAGAAAAGTAAGGTGAAAAGTCGATGGTGAAAGCAGAAAAAGAAGAAGAGGATGGAGTATAAGCAATATCCTCTTAAAAAACTACAGAATATGTTCGAGAGAGCTAGAAGAACTAAAAAAAATCATGAGTGGAATTAGTGATAAACAGGAAGTATTATCTGATGATAATGAAGAAACTAATAATGTCTAATTAAAAGAAGAAATATATCAGTTGATGAATCTTGTAAAGCTAAAAGATCTTAATGTTGTACCTTTAGAAGAATTAGAAGAAAACTGGATAAAAAATATGGTAAAATGGTTGTTGAAGATAAGATTAATAAAATTAGAGAAGAACTTCACTTAGGTAAAATAGAGATCAATCTGGTTAACAATGTTATTTCTAAACCTAAAGATTTGGTTAAACCTTCTAGAAGAAATACTTATAATATAAGACCTAGGTACGTCCTAACAAGACGTACAATCAATTTTTCCTTCAAGTTTATCCCAAGGAAAACTACAACTGTTGAAGAAGTTGGTGTTACTCCAATTACTCAAACGAGATACATCTTAAACATAGATGGAACTCATAATATAGAGAAGAAATATGTGAACATTAGAAAAGAGGCATGAATAGTGTCTTAAATCTAAATACTACATGGACTGCTCCAAATTTCTTAAATTACATCGAACATAGTTTTTCTGGCACCATACCTGACTAGTATGATTCACTAAATAAAGACGGTAAAAATACATTAAGAATTATGAAAACACCAGCTGCAATGTTTAAAAATTTATGCAGAGAAATCGAAACTGAGTTTATCAGAGCTAAACTTGATTCTAAAGAAAAAGCAAGAGAATGGCAGAGAAAGATTAATAATATGAAATTATGGGATATGAGATATCTAGAAAATTATATTGCTGAATTTAGTTAAGATTATTACAAAATTGGACATAATGAAACCAATCTTGGTGTATTCTATGACAAATTACCATATTCTATAAATTCTATGGTTAATGAAAAATATATTACATGACTTGGAAGAGTAGATGTCACTAATAACCTTGGTTTAAGAATCTCTTATTTAAGAAAATGGGTTAATGATTAAGTTCTTGATCTCTAAGAGCAAAAGAAAATTAAGAAACAATTCCTAACTTGCTAGGATTCTCCTCACCAATGGGGAAAAAAAACTTGAAAGGGAAAGGAGAAGAAAAAGAAAATTCTATAAGAAAAGAAGCTTCAATGAGCAAAGGGGAGAGAAATATAGGAGAAAATATTATAATAAACCAAGTTCTAAAAAACGTAAATTTTTTAGGAAAGTTGTCCTGCAGGAAAAAACACTTGCAAATGCTGGGCATACAGAGAAGTGGGATATTATGCTAATGAATGCAAAAATAGGAGGAATAACAAGCGTATCGAGACCATGGGTAATCTAGATTATATTGAGCTTAGGCTTTATTCTTTTCATTGGGAAATTGCACGTGTAGGACGGGTAAGAGTGGGAAAGGGGGGAAGGAGTGAGTGGGTAGGAGTGGTATTTTTTTTTAAAAAGTGGGAAAGGGAGGGAAGAAGTGGGAAGGAGTGGAAAGGAGTTGAATAAAGTAGGAAAGTTGATGTAAATTACATATTTTATTTTTTTAATATAATCTTTTATTTGTGATAGTAATTGTCGATGATAAAAAATTTTGAGACTGAAAATTTTTTTCTGTGTTGACTTAGATACAAAATATTGCTTCGTGGCTATTGTTTCCCCAAAAAATTATAATTTTAGTTATTCGTTAAACAAATTACGGATATATATTTTTCATACATTAACCAAATATGAACAACGAAAAAAATACATATATGTTCAAGCCTTGCTCTTTTCGTTGGTAAATCCCAATTTATTAATCTCAATCCACTTAAATCATATCAACTCACTTCACGAACTTCAATAAAAAAATCAACTTCAATCAATTTCAATCATTTCAACCCACTTCAACCAATTTTCTATTATTTTAACAAACTTCTACCCACCATACAAAAAAAATTCAACCAACTTCAATCAAATTCAACCTACATCAACCTAATTCAACCAACTTTAACTCACTTCAATAAAAAAAATACCCACTTTCAACCTACTTCAACCCACTTCAACAAAAAAATACCCACTTCAACTTACTTTAACCCACTTCTACTAATCTCAACCAACTTCACCCATTTAGCAACACATATTTCCTAACGAAAAGAACAGGCCCTCAGTATATAAAAACAATCATCTGCAATTTATATGAAGAGCTTCAAATATTTTGTTTCTAACACACGCATAAAAAAAAAATCCGCTCAAATTACATGTATAATACATCTGCACTTC
>NCQV01109684.1:8807-19139 GCA_002740545.1 Lophocereus schottii | reverse complement strand
AAACGTTTTCGCTATGAGAGGCAGCAAACTTATTAGTCGTTATGACTAGTTTAAATGGTTAGGATAAGTGCTTAGGGATAATAGATGGAAGTGAACCTGCTTGAACGGCGGAATCCCTAGAGACCTTGACGAGACTTAAGGTCCAAAGTTAGTAGTCATCCCAGGAGTAAGAGCTTCGTGTGAGTTAATCTCACTGGGATTGAGTGTAGATCTCTCCCAACCAGCACTTTATGATAATCTTATGCCCAGAGTAGTTTTTTATTAAATAAAAAAAGCAGTTGGCATTTCGCCTTTTTAAGTATTTCAGAAAGAAAGTTTTTAAGAGTCATTATGAGACCTAGATGAAAGAGATTCTTTAAAAGAATATGAGCCTCAAGAGGCTAAGAAAAGAGTTTTTATGAGCCTCAAGAGGCTAAATGAAGTGTTTTCAGTAAAAGAAAGAAAGCTTCCTGTGTATGACATGTGTATGTTCTAAGTATAACTTATGAATGAGATGCTAAGTAAGATACGAATATGAGAAGTAAGTCTTTTGAGCATATTTCATGCATATCCTATGAATGAGAATTGATTGAGACTTGAAATGTGTGTATCTTATGCATACCATACGAATGAAATGTCAAGAAGAGTATGATTCTGAAAAGAAATAACCTTATGTGTACATCATATGAATAGGGTTTCATGTATAGTTGGAATAGAATGCTAAGAAGTTATATTTATGAAAAAGAAAGCCTCTGTGCTTAGCCTCATCGCTTGTTTAAGTGCTTGATTGTCTGGTGGTAAAGAAGTTTGGTCATTTAGAGACCTAGAAATGTGTTTGAGTGTCTAAAGTGAAGTTTATGGTTAGTGATGTTTCCATAAGAATTTTATGAATGCTTAATATGATAGTAAAGTGTGGATACGTAATATGTGACTAGTAAAGATATTATTGCCTGCAACGGTTTTGGTTTTAAGGGGGTCGGGGGACACTCACTGAGTGTGTGGTTACTCATCCCACTACTCTTTCCCCTTTTCCCCACGTTTTCTTTATAACAGGAAAAAATCGAATAAGCTATGTCAAGTTGGAATCTGTTCATACTTGCAAGGTGTTGTTTGTACTCATTTGAGGGGATCTTACGTGTTTAATGAAGTCACGTTATGTATTCTCAGTTTGAAATGTTTGTAAACTGGTATTCTAAATTCATGTAATGCATATTGTTTATGAGTCGCTCTGTACGGCCTTATGAGCCAACCATATAGTCAATCAGATGTTTTTTTGTTAAAGTTAGTTATGTTTTGGGATATAAACCCCAATACTTCGGTTGTGTGAACCGTTGAATTGTATCTTCCATTTCTTCTTTATTCGTGAATTAATCTGGTTGGTGTACTCCGAGCGAGTGGCTCGTTGAGTTATGAACTCCGACATGTGGTCGTTGAGCTGCGTTTTAAATGTTTTACATTTTCGTTGATTTACAGGGACTTATTGTAAGGCTTTTAGCCTGAAAACGGTCAGTTTTTAGGGGAAACTCTATCCGTTTCGTCCCAAAATTTAAATAGAAAATTAAGAAAACATAACGCTTCTGGTCCTAGGGGCTGTGGGTATTACAGAACCCATGCAAATTACATGATCAATGAGCTTTAAAATTTCAACATTAACCATGAACTACAAAGAACGAAAAATGCCCATTGCATTGAAAAAATATTACTATCTCATAATCTCAATCAAAATATCATAGTCACACTAAAATAATGAAAGAAAATTTAAAATAAACAAATAAAAGACAGGTACCGTTATTGACGGAGCTCTAAACCATATATTCAAGGGTTAATTTGATGGGTCAAACTCATATACTATGATAATTTAGCACTTACCAAAAGTGAAAAATTGTTGCTTTAGCATTAGGATAATAAACAAATCATAATAAGCCCAAACATATTGAACAAAGACCTAACAATTATAATTATTGGTGAGTTAGAGAGAGAGAAAGTCAAGAGAAACAGGATGGAAGAAGTGTAGATGCCAAACTCACTCCCCTCAGTAAAATAAACCATCAGAAAGAATAAAAATAGGGGAAAGTAAATTGTCTTATTTTTCACTCATTTATTAGGAACCACTGCTTTTTTAGTTACTTTTATGCAAAAGACAAATGTGGCCAAACATGACATGTTTTGTTAAAGCACTGCATATTGCCCTTAATTTATAATTAAAAACCACAATGTGTGTGTCATATAATACCAGTAAAGCTTAAAATTTCAATGTCATAACACATGCACTCACACTATCTCAGTTATTAATAATTTAAAATCATCTAACTCAATGTTGTTTTTCTTTTGTGAGGAAGTACAACTTCAATTTGCACTTGAAGAGGATCATGCATGTCAATTTTGGATGAATAAGAATCTCAAATTGGCCATCAAGAGTATCACATTTGAAGGTGCTACAATGTATCCTACATTGAAGTTCAATAACAAAGGGCTCTTGCTTCAATTTCCCAAACATTGTAAATCATAACATCTAGCTTGGTTCTTTTAATGGCGCTTTTGGTTTAAATAAAATAGCAACGACAAAATATGGTAATTGAGTATTGAATAACCTCTTTTTGACTTCTATAATTCATGATATACTGTTTGATACTCATAATAATATTGAAATAAATTCAAAGTAATATCTTTTCCTTTTAAGAGCTCAAGAGTACAAATATTTCATCAAAAATAATAATTTAAAGTGCAATATTTAATAATAATCCGTGCGTGAAATGGACTTAGTTCCTAATTTTCCGTATTTGATAACCAAACCTAAAACCAGACTTATTTCGAATTCGAATCGAAATAGAGCTCTTTAACCGGTTATAGTTCGATTTCAGAACCAAAAATTGTGTGCAACCGGCCCGACACAGGACTACGCAGTTACAAGTTCAATTCATTCAGCCCATTACGTTCTCTCTCTGCTCGCTGTCATTCGGGCGGCGGAACAACCCCTAACCGCCGCTCCTCGCTTCCTCTCCTCTCTCCTTCCCACTTCATAGACAATAGACTGAAGAGAGCAAAGAGATGGGGTCGGTGAAGAGGAAAGCAGAGGATGAGCCAACAATGGCAACAACAACAGCAGCAACAGCAGTGGAGACTCAGGCTTACCCGCCACCCCAGAAGATGATGAGAGAGGACAACACCGTTGCCTGTGTCCACGACGTGTCCTACCCAGAAGGTTATGTCGTTCCTCCTTCTGCCAACTCAACTGCTACAACCCCTGCTAAAGAGTTCCCCTTCACCCTTGACCCTTTCCAGGCTGAAGCTATCAAGTGCCTCGAAGCTGGCGAATCTGTCATGGTAATAGTAACTGTATCCCCCAATTAATTCTGGGTCATTCTGATTTCTGGAAATTAGTACTCCCTATTTGAGATATGTTGGGTAGATGTTGCATATTTTAGAGATGATATGGTATATGCGGTTTTTACAAATATATTGTGCGCGCTTGCTTCCTATGGGTTTTCTTTGTTAGGTAGCACAGGTCTTGGTAAGCTCACCTGTAGTGTTTCATTGGGGCTAGGCAGGGAATTTTCTGTTAATTCTGGCATTTGGTCGTGTGAATTTTAGAAATTTTGAAACCTTGAAAGCATGTTTGTAATGGAACGTTGGTTGCAAGAAAAAAGTTCTTTTTTTTGGGGGGGGGGTAGGAGATTGTTCTGAAATTTGGAATGTGAAAGTGACACCTTTTTGGATGCTTGAATGAGAGTTTATGCACAACTTAGTAGTCTGTACTTTGCTGTTGGGTCATATGGGAAGCTAAGAAGCATACACGGTGATACAAGACACGGACATCACATGGCGCAACCCCATAGCACACACTAAAGCTGACTTGTATGTTTATAATTTGTTTATGTTTTGCCCTTGGGTTGGGTCGTGTTTGGAAGGGAACAATAGCAAATTGTGCATTGTGTTTGCATCATACAACTATCAATACTAACCCAATTTCTTTATTCCATCTGTGTGCTTAGCATGCGTTTTAGACTCTCAAGGAATGTCCTAGAGCATTGTTTCCAACTCCAACATATTTTGGACAAGGATACATAAAGTTCTAGATAATGCCTTTGTTTCTTAAATGAAAGTGTTTCCTCAGCCAAGTAAGATGTTGGCATTATTTTGGGTAACTAAAATGGGAACCTAGGTGCGTCATGGGTTGTGTGTTTGATTGGAAATTCCTCTCGATGGTTTTGCTATTATTGGTCCTTTTCCTTCATGTTAGTATGCTGCATTGCTACCTGCTATGAAACAAAAATTGGGGAACATGTATAAAATAAAGAACAAAGGAGGCTGCTGTTACAGTTTTACTGAAATTGTTTTGAGAGATGGCCCTTTGGTTATTGGGATCCTTGTTTTGATGCAAAGCGTCTAACTTATGTCAATTTCACCATAAGCCCGTAACTTGGAAGCACTATAACTTATTACTGTTGTTCCACTAGCTGGTTCAGTGCAAGAGTCCACTTTGTGCCTTGGATAATGCTTGCGTGATATTGCATTCTTTTAGGTTGTTAAGTTCCATGCAATGTCTTGTTGATAATAGGTATCAGCCCACACATCAGCTGGGAAAACAGTTGTAGCTCTATATGCTATTGCTATGTCATTGCGTAATCAACAAAGGGTGATATACACTTCACCTATCAAGGCACTTAGTAACCAGAAATATCGAGAATTCAAAGAAGAATTTTCAGATGTTGGCCTGATGACCGGGGATGTTACAATTGATCCTAATGCTTCTTGCTTGGTAAGCAGTTGATGTTGCTGCTTCTGTTTGCTTTTTGTGTAATTACATTTATCATATCTAAGTCTAAGTCATGCCTGCATATAGGTGATGACAACTGAAATCTGGCGAAGTATGCAATATAGGGGATCGGAGATTACAAGAGAGGTGGCATGGACAATATTTGATGAGGTGCATTACATGCGTGACCGTGAGCGTGGTGTGGTATGGGAAGAAAGCATAGTAATGGCTCCAAAGAATTCCCGGTTTGTATTCCTTTCTGCCACTGTGCCTAATGCTAAGGAGTTTGCAGATTGGGTTGCCAAGGTGATGCACATACTTGGGTTCCAGTTACATTCTCAGTTATAATTGTTGAGTTGTTTGCTTGTAACTCTATGGCCATGTGATGATGTAGAACGCATATGCTATGTTTCCATTAATCTGAGTGTGATTTTCTCATCACCTCTGAAGATAGAAGGTATTTCTTTTGCATATTTTGTTCAATGACACCTTTGTTCAACGTTGTCACATTGCCATAATAATGACATCCTTTATGTTTCTTGCTGTTTGCACTGGTCATGTATCATAGATATTTCTTGTATCTTTTTCAAATAAGAATTATGGTGGCTGAATGAGTTACTGGTGATGCAGGTACATCGACAACCATGTCATATTGTCTATACAGATTATCGGCCAACGCCGCTCCAGCACTACATTTTTCCCTCCGGCGGTAAAGGTTTGTACTTGGCAGTGGATGAAAAAGGCAAATTTCGTGAAGATAGTTTTCAGAAAGCCGTAAATGCTCTTGTCCCTGCTGTTGAGGGTGAGAGGAGGGATAATGGGAAGTGGCAAAAGGGTGTGGTTGTTGGTAAGCTAGGAGAAGAAAGTGACATATTTAAGATGGTGAAAATGCTTATTCAGCGGCAGTACGACCCCATAATACTGTTTAGCTTCAGTAAAAGAGAATGTGAATTTCTTGCCATGCAGGTAAAAATCAGATTGTTCTGTGTACCCATGTCTTGTCTTATTTTGTGATTTTCCTTGTTCTCATCTATTTTCTGGGCTCAGTGCTTGGAAGTTTTCTTATTCTAGTTTATGCCATGTATATTTTAGATTCTTGAGTATATGGAGTCAAACGTTTCCTTTGTCCATTTCGAGGGCAGGCCTATATCTATTCTTCCTCATAGTTGTTGTTTCTGCTTTTGGTTGTCTGGCTTTGGATGGTTGTTTTATTAATTTGAGTACTTATGATATTCATACAATTGGTCCATTCATAATCTTTGTTTTAAAAGGCGAAAGGGGCACTGAGGCTTATAGGGTCCTAGAGTGCAAGGCATAAAGTGAAGGCGCATGCATCATGGATGTGAGTTGCACTTTTGTGCAAATTTTTTTAAATCACCAAAAATTATATTTTGTAGAAACAAGTTCGATAATTGCAGTAAAAAAGTGATTAGACATCAATATGACTGTTGATACTGTGAATACCCTTAAGACATGTGCTATTATCATCAAATTTCTCTCAAACACACATTGAGGGATGACCATCGCTCATTTTGTAGTCGCCAAGGAAAGAAAATAAGTAAAAAGGTAAAGATAAGGTTAAGAGAAAGAAGAAAAAGGATGAAGATTAGACATCCCCTCTGAGGCGCTAACATGATTGCCTCATCCCGAGGCGTGCCTTTTTTAAACTAAGTTCATAATAGGTCCACAATGATCTTGCTTGTAATGTCATAGGTTGCATTTATGCTATTCGTAAAGAATACTTGCCTTGGTCTCAAAATCTATTCCTTGTCTCTTTTAGCCTCAGTTTATCATAATTAGTAGAAAACCTGCTTCTTCCTGGTCAGCAATTCTCATCAAACCTTTCATGTGGATTGATGTCATTGTTATCTTCCTTCCCAAATGTATCTGATGTATGATCTTTATGTCGTGGCACCCTTATTGAGTGAAATACTCTTTATTTGTTAAGACTACTGGGAGAAGGGGCAAAACCCGTACTGCAAAAACGATGAATAGATTGAACTGGTTTCCTAACTGTATATTATCATGCATTTCCATTTCAGCTTTGCTTTCCCAATTTTTTACTATGCTATGATCTTCTAGATGGCGAAGATGGATTTAAATGGGGATGATGAGAAGGTGAACATAGAAACTATCTTCTGGAGCGCAATGGACATGCTGTCTGATGATGACAAGAAGCTACCTCAGGTGTCTTTTCTGTTTCCATTTATCTTGGTTCTCTCCAAATTGCAAATCAAGTGTTTGTGTATCATGCATCCTCGTAATATGGTTGACTCCGGCTATCTCTGGTGCTAGATATTGGTAGTTGGAACTTCACATTTGCTGATCATTCTTGTACTTTTGACCCGCACCCCTTTGTGCCCATGCCCGTGGTTATGCAAGGTGGTTATTGTCAACTTGTCTTAGCCTCTTAGATACAATGAAAGCCTGCTGTCTGGGGTATTGCATCTCATTTGTGAGGCATGTGGTAGAAGCAAAGCCTGGGAGAGACAAAAATGAAACTCTTCATTCTTAATTTATCCTTTTCATATCGCAGTGGTGGTTAAGAAAATTATTCCACTAGTATCGTGTGAAGAATACCTGGTACATTTCATGTGCTTGGTATTGAAATCTTAATCATTTGTTGATCTAGATGAGTTCAACTATGGACTGCTTTTCTGGCCTAGTGGCATTCTGATGCAGTTTCTTTGAGAATGCTAATGCAAGTGTTTATCTCTCAGGACTAACCTACGTATTTTGGTCTTTTGGGAATATCTGATTATCTAAACCATTTTTCTTTTATGGAAAAGATCTCTGCTGGTGGTTCAGTTTACGTGCGAAGGAGCTAGTTATAAGTTTTTTGATGAGTTTCCTGCATAACTGCTAGTTAATGCAATCTTGGCAGTCAAGTCATGGATGTTTTGATTCTGCATATTCATTTGAAAGGCTTGGCTCTTGTAACCTATGTGCGGCCATAGATACCATTTATGCCTCTTGGATCACTTTGTCTGGATCACAGATTGCTAGTATGCAATCGAATTTACACTTGGGATGTTTGTTCCCAGAACTCGGATTGTGGAGGGTATGGAGTGTCCCTGGTAACCTTTGGGTGGGGCCCTTAATCTTTTGTTGGATACTTGAATTATCCTCTCTCCAGAGTCCAGCCTTACACTTTTGTTTTTTTTGGCCGGGGGGGTGGGGGAGGAGGCATTCGTGTAATACATAATAAGAACGCTCAAAATTAGTTGCGTTGTTGTCTATACTCTATATTGATGAATAGTGGTGAGTTGCTTGGCTGGTTCTGCTGGTCCCAATATTGGAATCATAGTTAATAAAAACACTCAAACATCTAGGGTTGTGTACACCATCTGTACATAGGAACGGCTGTTAACTATATTGGTGTGTGTATCGACTGTGTTCTGGTCCACTGTGCCTGAGCAATCTATGATCCTAGTAACTATTTTCTGACCCTTGGGTCAAATAGTTGGGGAGATGAGTTCCTTCACATTGTAAAGAGGGCAAAGTTGGAAAATAGTTGGAAGGGATTAATCTTTACAATTCTATGATTTTTTTTTTTTTCCTTGGTGTGGTGAAAATAACATTGAATGGTATTAATGTATCTTCTATGTATGATGTTTGTCCCATTTATACTCAATTGAAATTGACCAGCTGGCTTCATATGTATGTTTCAACTCCTCAGAACTGGCAAAACAGAAACAAACACCAAAATGGGGACAGCAATTCCAAGTGCATAGAAAAATGTTAAAATTGGCAAGGATGTTAAAAAAAGAGCAATTCCAGAATAACTGCTTCTTTTAAGATATTATGTTGTCCAGTTTTTTCGTTATTGACATTTTTGCTACCATATATGGAGAGAAGAGAATAATGGGAATCTATAGACTATAGGTTGAGGGTGGGAAGAATTGTAAGGTAAATATTGGTAATTTAAAGGAGACTTCTTGTGAAGGATTAAGCAATTTTGACATGGGAAAACAGAACCTTTGCAAGGCTTTCATGCTATAAACGATCAATTACCAGATCAGAGGGTACTAGATATTCGTTATATTGATGACTGTTATGACTCTCCCTATTAACTTTCCCAATTAACGCACCCTGGAATGGTTATCTCAGTCTACTAGAAGTGTCCTTTTATGCCTGTGAACCTGGATATCCCTGCTATGTTCAATGAGAGCTTACAAAGGAGCTTCACATGCAATTAACCCCCCCTTCTTTTCTGGTGGTCGAGGAAGGTGCTGCAGCTCTTCCTGACGTCAGTTCAAACTTCATTTCTTGTAGCATTAGACATATTCTGCTAAATCTGGAAAATAGAATCTTATTGGTCGAGGTTTTTGTTCATGAGAGCACCGGTCAACGGGTCATACGCTTATATCCTTTTACTCTCTGTCATCTGTATTTTAATTCCATTTCCTTTTATTTGAAGGACTGTACTACTTTGATGTTTATATTGAAGTTTTGATAAGTATTTCGTGCCTTGAAATTATTGTTTGATGCATTGGTATTTGTCTGTATAGGTTACAAATATGTTGCCACTATTAAAACGTGGGATTGGAGTTCATCATTCTGGCTTGCTCCCAATTTTGAAGGAAGTGATTGAAATTCTTTTCCAAGAAGGGCTCATCAAGGTAATGAGGCTCATGTCATGTGTGTGATAACTATATTTATTAATCTCATATCGGTCATCGATGGCTTGATAATTAATCTCCAACCACAAACTCCAATGAATGCAAAATAGGGATTAGGGTGAAGACAACTTTCCTATAGAAGCTTAATTAATCTCCAATTAACCTCAGTACGATCTTTATATTGAAGCTCAAGTTTCTTCATTTGAACATCACGTAGAAGTGGACAAGTGCTGAGCCTGGACCTCGCCTTTAATTCCACAATTCATCCACTGGTTGTCAGTCACTCTATGACAGATTAAGATGCTTGGTCATTCTATTGCTTTTGCTCATTTGTTTGCAGAGATAGTGTAAAATAGCTTGTTTTTGGGCTCTAAGTTGGCAAGAAAACTATTAGTACTAATTCAAAACAATTTATTGTTCAACTTCAACGTAGAGCTTTCGCTTTCTGTGGTCTAGGGATCAATGTTCATAATCTATCTGATGTTACACATAGAGGGTGTGGCTTGCAAACCTCATCCCAGAAGCTTGCATCTATGAACTGTCTCTCTATGTTAACCTGCGTCCCTGATCTTTCTGTATTCATAGCTTTGTGAATTACTCTCTTGTTTTATTGTGTAGTGTGGACCGGGAAACAAAGTGTAGACGTAGACATTTGTACATGTTTATTTTTTCTGTGTGTGATAAACATCTGCCTTGACTTTCGAGGCCTTAGCAAATACAGTCCCAATAATACCTATCGTAAGGTCTTTCATGGTGCTCTGCATTCATATCTTCAACACTTCAATTATTGGGTGAATGGTAGAGCTTTGTAAAATTTGCTATGGCCAGTAAAGATCTGTGCAACGGATACTCTGGTTCTTTTCTGTCCTCTTTCAGGAGTTTTGTGAATAACATGACCCTTGGGGTGATTTTTACAGCTTTGGATGTACAAACAGGCGACAATCATCATTCTATATAACTCTGTGCAGATTCTTG
>NCQV01109680.1:32757-46353 GCA_002740545.1 Lophocereus schottii | reverse complement strand
TTCGCACTCTACGTGAGTCATGTTACACTTCTTTACTTCGCACTCACATTTAATTTATTATTGTGACAGCATTATGTATCATAATTTTTTCAAATTTATTTTTTCTTTCTTCTTCTTATTCTCTTACTTTGTTGTAAATTTTATAAGATTTTCTACTTCATTTATAAAAAGTTTGTAATTTACTTATCACAATGATGAAGGATTTTGTTTGGGGTTTGGGCATTAAATGTCATTTTTTAAGAAGTTAAAAGTGGTAAAAATTAATGCAAGTAGATCGAGATTAAAAAATTAACTAGTGATAGGTCGACGAGGATATGTATAAAAACTTCCAACTATAATTGTACATCTATGCATAATTACACAGGCCAAAATTGTAATATTATGCATAAAATAACTTTAATACTATGTTCATCCTGTAATTAACGATAACAAATGCAATCCTATATATTTGTAGAGTCGTGTCTTTTACTATTATTCAAGATGTAAATATTTAATTTTTCCTGGGCACAAATGATGCTACTAGTCCATATGTTTCATATAACTTAATTATGACCAAAATTCATATCAAAGAACATGAATGATACTAGTCACTATTAAAAATATAATGAGTCAAAGTTGTTTCGCAATTATGTATTCTGCTAGTTAAATTTTGACCAAATGATTCCTAATTTAAGCTTGTTTACCCACAATAAAATCAAGTACTGGATTAGAAAATTTTTGCAAATTTCACATTATTCAAGCACAAAACCTTTCATATTTTTCCACAAATAATTTTGACCTGAATCTAATCTTATGTATGTTATATCTATCTTATTCGGCCTAAATAAATAAGATATTGGACGACATTTTTACTTCATGATATTTATTGGGTACTCAAGAATATAAGTTGCATAGCACAATGCTCAAGAACCAACTCAAACAAAAGTGTAAATTGATGGCTGGTCAAGAATAGGTTTCTACTCTAAAACACATCTTCTCACGTGAATGCTCGTTGGACTTGGAGCATGGATGTTGCTATGGCCATTGTTGGGGATTTCACCTAGATTGTAATTCTTAAGAATTTGTCAATTAGGTTTTTTATTATTGTTTTCGTGATCTTGTAGCTATAAAGAGAGTTGAACATATGATGTGTAATGAGTTCAAAACAAGAGGACAATTGAAACAAGAACCCATGTTAACCATGAATAATTATCTAGGATAACCATGCAGAATGGAAGGACAAGTTTTCTTAACAAATAAGGGAAGAATAGGGGCATGGCATGCCACTCTCGTTGCAAAATTATTATTGATGCTATATTCTCGGGGCTTGGCATGACCACGTGTTCGCCCGGTTTAGCTAGTTAAATCACCTACGAAGGAGGTGAATAAATTGATGATCAAAGTAACAAAATAATTGAAATAGAAATGCGAAAAATGTAAATGTGGACAAAATGCATAATTTATAGAGGTTCGGTCATGCCTAGTCTACTACCCATGGGTGCCCCTCACCGATGGAATTTTGAACCTTTTTATCTCATTAGGCCTGTCGATTACACACGATTCACTAATCGTATAACCTACTAGTTGACCCTATAATTCTAGGTATTTCAATGTATGCCTTGCTCCTTAATTATACTTGGGTACTCAGCCCTTTGACTAGTCAACCTAACCCAATATAAAGAAAGATAACAACAAGCACTTTATAACAAGGAGTAAATAAACACAATAGATATGCCAATACAAACTCGATGTATCAAGTTCTTTCAACGTCTTCTTTTTAATTTGCAAGTGTAGCTCTCATTCTTCTATAATCTTCAGTTACAAATACCTCCTTATTTATAGGCAATAATGTTGGAGAGGTTAGGACATCATTAGGAAAGTGACCATTGCTCTAAAAGAGGAAAGATGATCTTCTATATAATTTCAAGGCCTTGAGATCTGTCTTTCAAACCCTTGAATTCTGCAATTTTGCACAACATTTTTCACCTTGGCTCCCTATGGCTACTTACTTGATTTTAGCCAAAGATCTTGCTAAGCAAATTATCTAGAAGCTAATTTTTAGCAGCAACAATCTTTCAAAATATAAGCCCAAAAAATGTTATTATAATTAGGTAAATCGTGACATTTTTAAAGATATTGACATATACAAAATCATAATATTATCTTAAGATTTAGTATTCAAATCTGAATAAAAAGATCACATATTAAAATTTGAATACTAAATTATCTCAAAGATAAAACCAATTAGGTCGATATCTACTTATAATCACAACATATTTAAATAATAGAAACATTAATATAGGTCCAAATAAAACTTGATAAATTTACCAATAAACCAACCTTTTTTTTCCTTTCATAAAAAAAAAATTAATAAAATGTATTGTAAGCTTAAGGAAGCTAACAAATCTCTCATTTTTTATGAAAGGCAAATCCAATAACATATCAATATAATTTTGAATGACACAACATGAAAGCTTGCCGAATACTTCTCCTCCTTTTTGTGTTTCATAAAAAACGTTGCACAAGAAGGAGAAAGAAAAGTTAAAGCCTATAAAAAATTATGGAAAACACATATCCCTTAACAAATCAATGACATATAAAGATGCTCCCCCTCAATCTATGGCACTCATAAAATATATAAGGGATTAAACACAAATATTTTGATTAAATAATATATCCCAGCATGCATGCATTGACTTGATATACTCATAAGAATTACAAGGCACCAATATATAAGAGCATTAATACAACAATTCTCCCCCTTCAAGAATAGATCAAGATTATTAAAAAAATCATCAAGTAATATAATTCTACCTTAAAGAAAGATTCAATATCATCTATGTAAATGCTATAGAGCATAACATTATGGACAAGTATGTTAGGATCATGACACCATATCATTTATGTATAAAGACAATCACATGACATAATACATAAGATATGACATAATAGTAAACACGCTCACCTTCTAAAGATAATCAAGGAAATTAAAATTCAAAAATTCAAGAATAAAAATTTCTCAAAGAGGAAGTAAATCATGCAAAGATAATATCACCTTCCATTTGGTAAGAATTTAAAATTTGTTTTCTATTCCTCCTATTAAAATAGAAATTCAAGCCCTTGATTTTTAGTTATTCACTAAGAACATGATATTAGCTTTTGCCTCATTTACAAGATGTTGGACTATATTTCAAGGCCTTGAAATCTGAGCATTGAACTGATTAGCTATTATTTCAACCTTGGACCACAGAGCAATTCCATGAGTGCTTCAACATTTCTCAGACATCCAATGTCGCAATTTTATATTTTATTCTTATTGGATGCAAAATGCCCAATAAAACAAACTTATGTCTTTCTCAAAACACATTTCAAAAATCAGCTTCACAGTCATAATTATTCGCCGCAACGGATGCCCTTGTTGCTTTTGGTATCCAAATTTGTGCACTATTAGGACCATTGCTTTTAATAGGACGATGAGTTGAAATATGCCCTATTTTGGAAAAATAATTGCAATTAATAGAAGTCATACTTTTGTCGTAAGTTGAATTAACAAAGAAGTTTTTATAACACTTCTTCCTATTGAACGAATTAAAACCGATTCCTTATTTGTTAAATGATGTTTTTTGTTTGCCAAGAATTTTATTTAAATTTTCCTCTCCTTTTGAAAATTTTAAGATAATTTTTGCAAGATCAGCACACTTTACTTAGAGCTCATCTTTTTCTTTCTAAAAAAGGACACCTTTTTCTTAAAAACTCTTTAAATCATTAGACACTAAATCATTTTATTTTTGAAATTCAATATTTTCTTTAGACAATTTAAAGTTCTTTTTCTTCAAATCTTTAACTTTAGAAATGTGTCCTTTTTGATGTCTAATATAATAAAGTAAGACTTTTATCAATTTACGTTTAGAATAATTATGAAGAGAGTAATATACGTCATTCGGAATGTCATATTCCATTTCCTCATCTTCTTCTTCATTATCACGTGTGCAAGCATCATCATCATCATTGTCACTTGTATCCCGATCTTTAACTTTTTTATTTTCCATTAGATAAAAATGAGTAATCTCTTTTTCGTCATTCAAGTTGCTAAGCATATTGTTTCTTCTTGATGAATTAGGTTTTTCTTGGCTTGTTTCTTTATATAGTAATGTGAGTTTTACCCAAAGGTCTTTAGCTGTCTCATAATAGCGACATGGTCAAATATTTCATCATTTAGAGCACATTGCAAAAAATATAAAATTCTGCAATTTTCCTTAAGCATCTCATAGTCATCTTGAGTGTATTCACCCTTTAGCTTGATAACAATACTTCCATCATCTCATGTCCATTTGGTACAAAAGGGCCATTCGAAATGATATCCCGAAAATCAAAATCGATCGATCTAATAAATGATTTCATCCTGCACTTCCAAAGAGAAAAATTACTTCTATCAAATATTAGAGGACAACCGATAGAAGCATTTAATAAAGTAGAGCCATGGATCGAGCTATAGACGGTCAAGTCTTAAAATAATAGCTCCTACGCTAATATGAATTGTTGGCCTGGTTTCATTAGTTAAATCACCATAGAAGGAAAGTGAATAGGGTGATGATCAAATTCATAAAATAATCAAAATAGTGTTATGTTTAAATTTAACGTAAGTGCACGGTGTAGCTGTAGCTAGCTGATCGGCAAGTACGAGTTGCATCCACAAGGAACTTGATTTCAATCAGTATTAGTAACTTCCAACACTCAATTTAGGTAGAAACCAATTCAGGTTGATTATACTAAATGATACTAGATCTATTTGATTTGATAGTATTAAACAGTCTTAGAGTAGGGTTCACCATAGTATTATGCTTTCTTGGATCATAAATTAAATCATGTACGCCTGCCAACGCAAATAACTGAAATGGAATGGCTACAACTTGGGATACATCTACCCTACTTTTGAACATCATTAGATTGGCTAAGCGATCCTAGTTATCAATTTCCATAGAACTAGATTCGGCCATACTACAGGATTAAGTGAGCTACAATTCCTAGTTGAACCCTAACTGTTCTCGTGTTAAGGAATCAATCGATCACAAAATGACTCTAGGTAGAGGAATTCAACTTTTGCTAGTTTCCTAAACTCTAATTAAGAACATGAATACATCCCTCTCAGGTAATTCACCAAACATATGGTATACTAAGTGAGATTTCAATCACAAGCAAGGGCATCCATTTACGAAAACCTACAATATGATTCCAAGTCATATAATAGGGGCTAACCGTCACTTACAATAGGGGTTTAGCTTCTACATATGTCAACAATCACGAATGCGTACATCAATCCGAAAAACACGTTCAAAGATGGAAACTTGAATTGAATTTGCGAGAGAGGAGAAGAGAAAAGCACACTTAAATTGATTGCAATGATGAATTCCCAATCCAAACAAGAAGTTAGACTCTTAAGCTAAAGCTAGAATAGTGTGTCCAAATACTCAGTAATGAATCCTCTTAAACTGCTCCCCAAGTGTGCTTTAAGAAAAAAATAAGATAACTTAATTCTATTTTCGAGAAAGGTTAAACACCACATAAAAAATAAGGGTGCTAGGCCGTGCCTCGACACATGGCCAGTCGTGCATGAATTCTGACCCAGAAGAGCACGATCGTGCAGAAGAGCACGACCATGCATGAGTGCACGACCAGCTATGGACTCTTGTAGGAAATTTTCTGGCTTAGATAGATGGCTATACCAAGGGCACATGGCAAGCCATGCTTTGATTTAACTTTTTAGTACTTCCACATGGCCATCCACACATGCACGGCTGGCCATGGGGATTTTTCAGGCCCCAAGACCCTTGCTTGTTGTCACCTCGCAAACTCCGCGAAATTCTCCCCTTCCAAAAACTTCGGTCCTTGTTTGTCTTAGGGCAGTGAGCTCCAGTTTCCTCAAGTTGGAGCCGAAATACCTATAAAGAGTAAAATTAGCGATTATAAACAAGAGGGAGTACAAACAATCTAGTTTCTTAATGAATAAAGGAAAAAGGTAGAGGATAGTGGAGAGATCGAAGGCCAAAAAATGGCAAAAATAGAGGTTTTTCAACTCTCCCATGCTTGTCACTTGCTTGTCCTCAAGTGAGGCTATCAATCAAGAAGCAATGAGGAGGGACTCGCCTTAATAGATTGACCTCCTCAGGCAAGCAAAGACAACCAAATTGATAGGTGTTGCAACTCACAACTAAGCTGCTTGACCAAGGCAAAACTTTCGTTTCCTAAAACACATGTTCTAAAACATATTAAGGGATCATATAGCCATGATATAAGAGCAGATACCCCATATTGAACTGCTAGACATGTCATGCCTCCCTCTAGTAATTTGTAAGATAGATAGACCTTTAGATCCTTGCTCATCGGGATAAAGTGGAACACTCCTCTCATGTGTTTTAAGGCAAACAAGGATTCATTGGAAACTACTCCCAATGCAAACAAACTACCATAGGCTTAGCAAAACTCTACTCTACATAAACGAGTACAAGGTATACAAATGCCATTTATGAGGACTTTTAAAGGGTTATAATGGGGTTGAGGTGAAGGCAAGGATGGGATTATTTTGGATTAGCAAAGCTAAGTAGCCAAATAGCTAAGAGCAATGACATCCACACCAAACCATCAAATAAACATCAATAACATCCTGACAAAAGTAGTGGGAAAGGGTTGAAGCCACTTATTAGAGGTTCCCAATGCCAAAAACTTATTCGCACACTTTTTCATCAAAGATCTTTTTCTTTTTTTTCCCCCTTAAAGTTGTTTTTTTCTTCTTTGTTCCTTCCTTGTTTTCTTTTTTTTTTTCATTTTCCCTTTTTCTTGAGAATGAGACAGAATGGCAAGGGTTAAGCGAAGCTTCAACTCCCATTCTTGAAAGAAGGATCACAAACCCATCGTAAACTGCTAACATGGACCAACAATCGAATCCCCCTGGCCCACTTAGGGTAATGTGTTGCTCCATTAACTTGGCATAGGTTGGGGTAAAACATTTTAGGCCAAGGGTTAAATAGATGATTGTGAGGCAAACGAATGGAAAGGCATAAAAAAGGGTTAGCAAAGAGGGCATAGTGTCATGTGGTGGATTTTTGGCTTATGCAGTCTATGAAACAACTAAACGCCTCAACCATGTTAGCATTATTCAGAAGCCAAATGTGATTTCGAGAAGAGTTTTTACTAAGTTCTAGAGATGTAAGCACTAGAGGGCTGTATACTCATGAAAGAAGCTTTGAGACTATATAAAATGAATAGTCATTTTGGGTCAAAAAGTCTCACAAGTTCTTATACCACAGTCTCAAAACTACCTCAGATGATTGACCAACTGCCAAGGCTCAACAATTCATGTCATAGTAATTCTCAGGGGTAAATACACGAATACATAGCCATGAAATCAAAACTTTTTTTACAATCCATTTCACAAGATTTTGCCTAGTCAAGCATCACTTGTTATGTACTACCACAACTATCAATCCAAATAATCGCCCCTTGAATGTCATCATGGGAGGGCTTTTCAAATGTCCCCCTTTTTTTCATTTTTTTAAATTTCTCTCTTTTCTCCTTTTTTTTCCAAAGCTAGAGGTCTAACTAAGAAAGCAATAAGATACAAAAACAAAAATGAAGAGAAGGGTGAAGAAGAGTACCTGTAAAGCTTATGAATGCCTAACTCAATCATTATTCCTCTTATGATGCAAACTATAAACTATATGCTCTAAGCTACATGCTCAACTAAACAAAAAATAAAATTAAAGCTAATGGATCCTAACCATGCACCTAAGATGAAATGGATATGAAACCTAGGATCCAAATATAGTTATCTAAATGCAAGAATGGATATGCACACTACCAATACCAATCGCATCATCATCTAATTACTCTCCCCATGCTTAAACCTTTCATTACCCCTAATGAAAGAAAGAAATAGGTGATGTAAAGGGGTGGGGGGAAAGACACTCGTAATACATCAATATAGTCTAGGAGGATCGCTAAGGCCCTAGTCAGGTGAAGGGTGGGGGCACTGAAAATGCTCTTGGGTGTGATACACGTGGTGCTCAACGATCTACTGGCGGCGGTCCCACTCATCCTGCCTACAAAGGAGCTCAACGTGCTCTTGGGAGTGTTGCCTGCCCAAATGATCGGGCCGTAGGTGGAGGTGAGCAAACTTAGATGTGAAAAACTGATGTAAAGGGAACTCATGGGATCTCAAGGGGCTGTTGTTGCCCTAGCCACTCACAGGGTTAGGTACCTCTTAGTGGCCCAGTGGAGCTCCCATCCCCTAAGGCGCTTCAGGGGGAGCCACCTTATGAGGGGCATCATCATCACCCTCTACATCGAGATCATCATCATAGCTCCCATTGGCATGCTCGATAATGTTAGTTAGCTTGGGATTGGGTAAAGGAAACAGGGCTCGACCATGATGGTTAAGCCACATTTTGCCTCTCACTATTGTAACAGTTCCATGTGAATAGATGTGGCTAGATGAATGCACCCAACTGCATGAAGAACTGGTGTGAGGGGGAAAAGATTCTGCAACCCCAAGCCACGAGCTAGGGCCATGACAATGGCACTGGCAGCAATAACTGCCTTGGTGTTCTGAGCTTGCTCGTCAAGTTGAGTAGTAATATGAAAAGCGGTGTTCACACAAACCCCATGCAGTGCAGCCCATAGGATGAATAACTCCCCTTTCCTAGATACCCCGTGATTGTCAAAATGGGGGAAAATGATCTTCACCATAAGGCATTGGAGGTAGCGAAGACCAGGGTTGCAAATAAAGGTAGCCTTAGGAGAACGGTGCACATATGATGGGGCATTGCAAGTAATCTTCTTCCCGAATTCCCTGACTGTAATTGGTACGAATGAAAATAGTTATCCCAACTATAGGGAGTTATAATAATTAGCTAAAGTGGGCTAGGTTCATCTCATGTGTTCAGTCCCCCAAATCTAAAGTGAATATAATAAGGCCCATTGTTGTGTTCCCGTTGTTCATAAATCATGAAGGAGCTAAAGAACTCCCAAACTAATTTCTCATATACTGAGAGACATAAGTCCACACAATTGCTCCACCCCAATACACCCAACAAGGCATCTAAGTCATCCCACAAACTCAATGAATGCAACAACTGAACATCAACATATTTAAGGTTGTTAATTTAACGAGACATTAAAGCATCATAATAGGCACTTTGAGCATCTTTGTTAATTAAACTAGGGAGGAGGGATTGTGGATGGTTACCTCGGGGTGGAGCCAGTGGGCATACCAGGCTGATGGCTACCAGAGTGCCTTACTTGGATGGAAGCTTTGCTTTTGGTCTTTGGTGCCATGCCAATGGAGGAAAACCCAATTGATTCAACTTAATTCAAAACCCAACACAATAAATTAGGGACTCAAATACCTCAACGGTGTAATTGGAAGTAAAGGGGCACTAAATTGAACCACTTGAGCACAAAAAGGAGAGGGATTGGGTGGTGGGGGTGGTGGTAGTGAATTGGGTGAGGTTTCAAGTGGGTGGGGTGGGAGGTGGAATTTAAGGAAAGAGAGGAAGGGGAGGAGAGAGAGAAGAGAGGAGTGAGTGCTGGGGGGCATGCTATTGGGAAAGCATACGGCAGTCGCGCGGATTGGCACAGTGGTTGCCGGCAATGGAGGTGAGAGAGAGAGAGAGAGAGATGGGGATGGCAACGGTTTGAGTGAGATACAGGAAGAACAAAGATGGGGCTCACGAGGATTTTAGGCACTTTTAAACCCAGACATATAACCATGCTTCAAGCACACAACTAGCCATATGTTGGTTTTCTCTGAGTACTCGAAGGCATAGTCGTGTATAAATGCATGACTGTTAGTGCAAAAATTTCAGTAACTTTCTGTTGAGGCGCGCGATTATGTGAATTTTACATGGCTAGCTATGCGCCTAGGCAATTCAAAAATCCTCTATTCTCCTCAATATCGCAGGTATTGTCCTTTTTCAACCCCTTTTTTCTACTATTTTTTGTTTTTTTCTCTTTTCTTTCAAGAACGAGAAAACATGGGTTGCCTCCCAAGAAGCGCTTGTTTTAGGTCCCAAGGTTACCCATTGCTTTCCTCTAACCAAAGGAAGCATCGGGGAGGTTATAAGAGACCTTCCTCTCAATTGGTTCACTAGAAATGTAGTGCTTGTGCCTAGAGCCATTGACTTTGAAGAAACTCATGGCATCTATGCCGATCTTGATAGCATCATATAGGTATACCTTGAACACTTTGAATGGACTCAACCATCGGGAGCAGAGTTTTCCAGGGAAGAGCTTTATTCTGGAATTGAATAGGAGAACTAAGTCACCTTCCCTAAACGCCCTCCTGTTGACGAACTTATCATGCCACCATTTTGCCCTTTCTTTGTATATCCTGGAACTTCATAGGCATCCAAACAGATCTCCTCAAGTTCGTCCCCTATAGAACATGGGCTGGAGAAGCTTCCTGGATCTAAAAGTTTTGAAGGAACATTATTCTGGATGATAGCACTGCACTCCTTAGTGAGAGACACTATGGCATTCTCAAGTAGCATTCCTTTATTAGAGAGCAAATCCTTTAAGAATTTTGCATAAGAAGCCATGTCAGTGATAGCCTCCAAGAAGGGGATGTCGATGTGGAATTATTTTAGTGTTTCAAGGAACTTCTCATACTTGTGCGCTTCTCTAGCATTTACTAGCCTCTGAGTATATGGGATAGAAGGCTTGTAAGGCTTCATTGAAAGGGCATTAGTCTCATGTTGCACCTATTTGGGCTTCATAGTTTCTAACTTCTCACTTGGAGGTTTGATTGAAGCCTTATTTCCAACGTCATTCTCTTCCTCAACCTCTCTCCTTTTCCTCCCACATTGACATGTTGGGACCTTCCAACTCCTTTCCACTCCTCGGTGTAATAGCATTCATCTCACCCTTAGGATTGGTCTCAGGTTGATCAGGAAGGTGTCCTTGGGATGTAGATAAATGACTCACTTCCTGTGCTGTCTAGGCAATCTGGTTCTTCATCATCTTCCAGTGAGTGGACACGACCTCAAACTTAGAATTCAACTGAGTAACTGATTCACCAAGAGCTTTATTAGTATTGGTTTGCATTTGGATAAAATGTTGTATAATGCTCTCTAGGTTGGACTTTGGTTGAAGAAGTTGGCGATGTCGGTTGTAGGGAGCGTTGTATTAAAATCTGGGAGGTTGAGGAGCATTAGGTGGCAAGGGGTTGTTGCTTCAGTAGGGGAAATTGGGATGGTTTCTACAACCAGGGTTTTATGTATTTGAGTAGGGGTTGTTTTATAGGCGTGGCTTAAAGTTTTGCATGACATTGACATGTTCAACTCCTTGAAAGTTAGTTTAGCAATCAGCAGCCATATGCCCGTAGATGCCACAAACCTCATAAAGAAACCCCCTAGGGTGGAAGTTCCCAATCTATCAAATCTCTAAGCAAAGGCATCAACCTTGCTAGAAAGCAGGTCCACTGCATCAACGTCATACTTTCCATTGCTTTTCTTCAAATTAGTCCTCTCACTTGACCAATGGTAGCTGTTGGAAGCCATATCTTTGAACAGAGCTTTTACTATTTCAATTGATTTTTCCATCAAAGCACCACCAATAGCAGCTCCGAGAGACATTTTTAGGGTTTGATGTAGTCCATTATAGAAAGTTTAGACTAGAAGCCAATCAGGGATGCCATGATAGGGACATTGGTGTTGAAGATCCTTGAAACTCTTAAAAGCCTCATATAAGGATTCGCCGTGTAATTGGGCAAAGAGGCGATGTCTGCTCTAAACTTGGCAGTCTTTCCAGGTGGGATATACTTGCTCAAGAAGGCCTTGGAGAGTGAATCCCTAGTGGTGAAGGCATTTGGCTTCTCATTCTGAAGCTAGTCTTTAGCTCTATCCCTCAGAGAGAAGGGAAAAGCCTATGGAATGGTGTTGGTGGATACCTCATTAAGCTTGATGGTGTCACAATTCGCAAGGAAATTGCCAAAATTTATGTTGGGGTTCTCAAAAGGGTGCGCATTGAACCAGTCTCTCTTTAGTAGCTAGATGAGGGCTGGGCGAAGCTCGAAGTTGTTTACCTTGAACATTGGCTTCACTATGGATGAAGTGATTCATCACGTTTGAGGCATACCATAGTCCTTCAGAACTCGATTGTCTTCTCCAGCCATCATAGCTTCCATTTTCTTCTTCTCCCGAGTGCCGATTTGCCTACATGCAGTAGCTTCAATCTCAGGATCCTAGGGAATGAGATTTCGATTCCCCTGACTGTGCCTATGCATATAAAGCAAAACCTGTACAAAACATAAGTAGGTCCAAATAAGAATAAAAGAAAATCAAAAGAAAAAGATGGGAAAAGAAAACCTAATCTAAAGTGTTTCAGTTGATTTTGATGTTGAAATAATCAAGTTCCCCAGCAACGGCGCCAAGAACTTCTTACATTTAAATTTACCAGAAGTGCACGATGTAACTATAGCTAGCTGACTGGAAAGTACAGGTCATGTCTACAAGGAACCTAATTTTAATCACCAATAGTAACTTCCAACACTCAGTTTAGGCAGAAACCAATTTAGGTTGATTAGATTAAATGATACTAAATCTATTCGATTCGATAATAATAAAGGGTCTCATATTAGGGTTCATCACACTATTATGCTTTCTCGGATCATAAAATAAATCGTGTAAGCCTAGCCATGCAAACGACTGAAATGAAATGATTATAAATTGGGATACATCTACGCCTACTTTCAAAGGTCATTAGATTGGCTAAGCGATCCTAGTTATTTATTTTCATGGAACTAGATTTAGTAGAACTACAGGATTAAATAACCTATAATTCCTGGTTGAAACCCTCACTACTCTCATGTTAAGGAATCAATCACTCACAAAGTAACTCTAAGTAGAGGAATTCAACTTTTGCTGATTTCTTGAACTCTAATTAAGAACATGAATACATTCCCCTCGGGTGATTCGCCGAACATGTGGCATGCTAAGTGAGAATTTAATCACAAGCGAGGACATCCATTCATGAACACGTACAACGTGATTCTAAGTTGCATAATAGGGGCTAACCCTAACCTAAGATAAGGGTTTTAGCCTCTAAACGCATACATCAATCTGAAAACATGTTCAAAGGCGGAAACTTGAATTGAATTTGCAAGAGAGGAGAGGAGGGAAGCATACTTAAATTGATTGGAATGATGAATTCACAATCCGAATAAGAAATTAGACTTTCAAATTAAATCTAGATTAGTGTCTCCAAATACTCAGTAATGAATCCCCTCAAACCGCTCCCCAATGTGCTTTAAGAAAAATGACATAAACTAATTCTATTTTTGAGAAAGGTTAAACACCACAAAAAAATAGGGGTTCATGACCGTGCCTCGAGACACAATCCGCCGTGCACGAATTCTGACCCAAAACAGCATGATCATGCAAAAGCGCATAACCAGCTGTGCACCCATGTGGGCAACTTTCTGCCTCAAATGCGCGGTTGTGCCCAGGATGCATGCCCAGCCGTGCTTTGATTCAACTTTTTAGTAGTTCCACACGGCAGTGCACACATGTGCGGCTGGCCGTATGGAATCTTCAGGCCCCAAGACCTTTTTTCCTTGTCGTCTCG
>NCQV01109680.1:15934-26666 GCA_002740545.1 Lophocereus schottii | reverse complement strand
TCATGGTTTTTTCATTTTGGGATAGAGTGGTGGTTCTCGAGGGATCCATACCAAGTAGCATTCTCAGGTGGTCCGTTGATCTCTGTATAGTTTTTCTACACTGCCGTGGTCAAACTCATATTGGACTTACAGAAGGTAAGGCACTATGACCACCTTGACTTTGTGCAATGTCAGCCATCCTTGGATGACGTTATAGGATGCAGCAGCATCCACCATTAGGAAGTCTACTTCCAAGTTTTTGGATTTGGTGTTGTCCACAAATTATAATGGCAAGCTAACCATTTTGATTGGGTTCATAGCTCACCTCCCAAACCCCAAGATTGAGTGCATTAAGCGAGTGATAGCCCTTCTCGAGGACTTCAGCTTCTGAGGCATTCCTAGGTTATGAAATTCAAGAAGCTTCCCGATCGATCAAAATTCTCTGAACGAGAGCACTGCCACCTTCAACGGGACCACTATTTGGTTGTCATCTAGAGTAAAGAGGAAGCGCCCATCACTTTTTGCAGAAGTCATGGTTGGGACCTTGACCAATGCTCCTCAATCGGTAGTCATTACCTACTGGGTGTCACATAATCATGCTTTCCATATAGCGTGAGAGATGCCTTTAGCGTATCCCCCGACTATCACTTTTATAACTTCAGTAGAGCACTCCTATTCTTAAGGGTCGTTATAGGACTTAGCCTTTCCTTTGCTGAAAACTCTTGGTCCTTCCCCAAGAAAGTGGTCAATCTGACCTTTATCTGCTAGCTTATGTTGGGCTTTCTTAATTTCGTGCACTCCATGATTATGTGCCACTTGTTTATGAAATTCAGAATATTTTTCCATGTTGTATGACTTTGGGGTCATCACCATGGGCTGTGGCCTCTTCAGTAAGGGATGCCCCTGGATCTATATAAGAATGCTTCTCGAATCCTCATTAAAGCATTGATCACAATCTTCATTCCTTTGTCTTCTCTTCGTCTGAGTTAAGTTCCTCTCTTCAGCCCTATTCTTTCTCGGCGCATCTCTGAACTTTGCACAAATCTCAGTGGCCCTAATGAAGTCCATGACCCTTTTAACGGCTTCCACAAGAGTGGTTTCCTTTTGCTCAACCAATGAGAATTTGAGCCATCCTCTTGTTAAGCTGATTAAGAAGGAGGTATAAGCCACCCTATACTCCATGTTCGAGGTAAGGACAGCCTCCCAATGGAACCTTTTCATGAACATAGATAAAGATTCGTCTAGGCCTTGTTTGATCTTCAGCAGACATATGCTCGTTCACCTCTCTTTATGACTCGCAATGAACTAGCTAATGAAGTCGTCGCATAGTTCTTGAAAATAGGTGATACCACCCGGGTGAAAACCACTAAACCATTTTTGTACAAACCCTTTTAATATGGCTGGGAAATCTCAGTAGTAGGCTGTATCATCCACATCTTGAACATATATAAGGGCTTTATATGCCCTTAAGAGTTTTTTTGGGTTGGTGGTTCCATTATATAACTCTCTAGGTTAGGGTTTTCACCTTTATAGGCCTTGGGTGCTTATGACTTCTCAACTAAATTAAGTGGCCAATGACGTGCATTAAGTTCTATTGCCGTCCCAGATAGCTTGATGAGGGAAGACACCATTCATCAAATTTCCACAATCGAGGGGCTACTGTAGAACGCCTCAGTTCGGGGTGGACTATATAATGAATGTCTAATTCATTTCCCTCTGTGGTCGTAGTGAACACACAAGACATTGCTTCCAGTGTTCTCCTTTGTGACCAACCTCTCCTTGGTATGCTTTCTCCTTCGCCCTGTAGGGTTCTCATCCAGTATTTGATGCTTTGTTCAAGGACAGAAAGTATGCTCCTGCTCCTTGAATTAGGTCGAGCATCAGGATTCAGTGGCATAAGGAGTTAGCTCAGACATTGAAGATGCCAGGTTCTCACCAGCCCCTTGCAAGGCTAGCCTACCTTAGACGACTTGTTAGGCGTCCATGCCGCCAGTAGGCTCGACATCTTCCTAGCGCGGCTGTTCACTATCCAAAGGATGAATGTTGCTGTGGGTCATAATGCCGTCACCTTTCCACTCGGATTCACTTTGGTGGTCAGTGCATCCCCACTCCTGAGTTGGCTTATATAGGAATGCGGGAAGTGATTATAGGGAGCTAGTCTTTTCCATGGTCGTGTTGACATGCTTCGTGACCCACTGTAGGAGCATATCATTCATTGTAGTCATAAAGCTCTTTAAAGTTTCCACTGTGACGTATGCTTCCCGCTCGGGTCGCCTCTGCCCTATTAAGTAGACGTGGTCGGGAGCTCTCGGAGGTGTCCTGGATGCCATGGACTCTACGAGGTAAACCCCTATGACTCTCGAGCAAATCTCTCATGGTGTTATTGTCCTTCCTAGGCTTGGATCGAGTCACTTTATTCACTACCATGGTTCACCACTCTTCCCCAGAAACAATGCCAATATATTTTGGTGTAGAGTTTTCCATGTGAGTTGATAACATGGAAGAGTGCGGTTTTATGAGATGGCCGATGAGCTAGACTGTCTTCGTTTCTCATGCCTTTCTCGTAGACAAGGCAACCCCTAGATTGTGGATCCAAAGAATGCCCACCTGACATTTAAGTCAGCTTCCCTAACAGGGAAAGGAAGAGGAAGCTTGTAGGAAAGGGAGAAATTAAGGCTATGCCTCTCAAGTAAAGAGTGGTTCATTACTTAAAAGGGTGAATCCTGATAATTAAGTGTGTCAGAGCCTAGAATTCAGTGAAAATTGGTTTCCTTTTTGAGACTGGATAGGAGGGTATTTTATAAGGTATTGCAATCAGGGGAAAAATGTGTAACACTGCACTTTCTAGCCTTTTCCTTAATTTTACAAGTCGCATTTTATTATTTTAGTTAAGTTAGATCAATATCGATGTGCTTACCTAAGTTTCGTTGTTTACTAAACCGAATCATGATATATTTGGGAGCGACTAATTGACAAATGATTTTATTAACGATCCAGGTTTAGAATAAGACGTACGAGCTTGGACTAAAGATTTTAGTTGATGGGCAAGTTTTAACCAAAAAAATGAAAACGTGGGCAAAAGGGGGGCCGAAGCCCCTTTCTGAATTTCAAAGGGGGACTAAGGGGGTTCTCTCAACCCCAACCCGTGAAACCACCAGAGATGATGAGAGAAATAGAACGAGGAAGAGAGAGAGAGAGGGCAGCAAATGGCGGTGCCACTGTCGGCCTCTGCCTTCTATCTACGACGGCTCTGGCAGGCCGAGAACACAGAGAGAGAGAGGGACAGAAAGGATGAGTGAGAATAAGCAAACGAGAGAGAGAAGGGGGCTAGCAATATAGCTTGGCGACGGCTGCATGTTAGCATCACGACACTGGCGACCGCCCGGGCTGCACGGTAGCCATCGCGACAGAATGAGAGATCGAGTGAGACAAGAGGAAGCAAGGTTTTGGGTTCGAAACCCTAGCCACCATAGAACCACCAACACCACCACGCTTGGCTGGATTTGACACCGGTGACCATGGCAACGATGAAGGGGAGAGGGCAGCGACTCTGGTTCAGAGTAGTACATGACGAAGGAAGACTGAGGGCTTGGGTTGGTTCGATTTGGATTTGGGTGTAGTAATGAATTAAGAGTCGAATTTTTGGGTTCCTAAGCTTCCAGGACATCATCCAAAAGCCCTTAGAATAGGCCCTTAGCTTGAAATCGAGGTGGGTATTTCTCGCTTCCTAAATTATTGCTAATTTCCAATGAATTTACTGTTGCTAATTTATGCATGTCTGAATCTGAGTTACTAATCAGTATTTGAAAAATTTAGAACTAAAATTAGGTAATTGTAATGATGATGCTGGTTTCAGGATTCTTACATGTTAAGTTAGTTAGTTCATGTTTGAGAATGGCCTTGAAATGACCTGAGAATGCTTCAAGTCAATGCATGTCAAGTTAGTTAGTTCATGTTTGAGAATGGCCTTGAAATGACCTAAGAATGCTTCAAATCGATGCATGTTAACTTAGTTAATTCATGTTTGAGAATGGCCTTTGAAGTGACTAAGAATGCCTTAAATCGATACATGATAATTTGGTTAATTCATTCTTGAAATGACTTGAAATGACCCAATGACCTTAGCAGAATTAAAATAGACTCAAAAGTCTTAATGTGAACTAGAATTATTTTTGAAACGACATAGAATAGGCATGCTTATTCCCTAATTGTGAATTCTAAATGCAAGTTAGTTTCATACCTTGTTCATTTTGGGCCATTGAGGGCCTTATTTAAGTTAATGAACAATATATGTTTTTATGTGCCGTAATGTGCCACTGGATGGATGCTGCTTGCTTAGTAAGTTTATATGTCGCTATGTCATATTTTATTATGACCTTTGTGATAAAATGTTATGATTGTGAAATTATGACCGAGTTGATAGTTGGATGAATTGAGGTTGAACTAATGGGAGTTTTGAGGTTCTTTCTAGTTGGCGTTGTGTGAGGAGGGAGTTTGGGTTGTGATTGACCGTAATTGTGTGGATTGCGAGGCCATGTGTGGCTTATTGACCAGTTTCTGCCAAGTTGATTTATGAAGTGTTTGAAGGTGTTACATGTGAACGCCTCCCCTTTTATGTGATTAAACTTTATCATGTGTGTGAAGGCAATTTTGAAAAAAAAAAGGTTTT
The DNA here is from genome assembly GCA_002740545.1 of Lophocereus schottii. Taxonomy (NCBI): domain Eukaryota; kingdom Viridiplantae; phylum Streptophyta; class Magnoliopsida; order Caryophyllales; family Cactaceae; genus Lophocereus; species Lophocereus schottii. The sequence continues at coordinate 22,018 of NCQV01109680.1, read as the reverse complement.
CGTGGTTCAAAAATAAAAGTAACTATAACTATTAGCGAATGATAGCCTATTTTTAACTATACGAATACAGTTTTTAAATGGGAGTGAACCTGCTAGAACGGGGGAATACCTAAGGAATTTTGAAAAGGAGTGAGTTGTATAATAAATGATTTCGCTATAAGAGACGGCAAACTTATTAGCCGCTATGGCCATACACTTTAAATTGGCTAAAATATCGTGCTTAGAGACAATAAGATGGGGGTGAATCTGCTAGAACAGGGGAATTCCTAGCCTAGGGAGGAGTCCCAGTAGTGGGAAACCCTAGAGAACCTAACGAGGATTGAGGTCCAATTAGTTATCATTCCGGGAGTAAGAGTTTAGCGTGAGCGATAGTCTCACTAGGGGTTGAGAATAGATCTCACCCAACTAGTGCATTATGATGATCTTATGCCCAGAGTATTTTCCTAATAAGTAAGAAAAGCAGTTGGTATTTCACCATTTTAAGTATTTTAGGAAAAAAAAAAGATTTTAAGGGCCATTAAGAGGCCAATTCAAATGAGATTCGAAAAGCTTATAAGAGTCATTAGAGGACCAATATGAAAGAGATTTTATTTTAAAGAATATGAGCCTCAAGAGGCTAAGCAAAGTTTTTTCAAAAAAAAGAAAGAAATCTTCCTATGCATATCTTGTGCATATCTTATAAATACGATACATCCTATGCATATCTTGAGAATGAGATTCCAAGCATAGTTTGAATAAATTTCAAATGAAGTATGGTTATCTCCTTGTAATGCATCAAATATTTAAGCTTCCAAGTGTGCATATCCTGTGACAGAAAGTCCTGCCAAGTCTCTCTTCCCAATATGAGTATTTCACGAACTTTTAGAAGGAATATAAGCCTTGAAGAGATTAGTGCGATTTATATACCATTCTTGGAATATATCATGAGTTGCTTGTTTATGTGCTTAAGTGCTTGTTAGTAGGGAAGTCTGATCATTAAGGGCCTAGAAATGAGTTTGAGTAACTAGTATGAAGTTTATGGGTGAGAATCGTTTCTTAGGGACTATGATTGCCTAATATGATAGTAACGTATAAATGCGTGCTATGTGACTATTATTGGTATTATTGTCTGCAACTATTTTGGTTTAAAGGAGTCGAAAAATACTCACTGAGCATGTGGTTGCTTATCCCATTACTATTTTCCCTTTTCCCAGGTTTTCTTTGTAACAGGTAGAAGTCAATCTATTTGTTCCGAGTTGGAGTATACCCTTACTTTGAAAAGGGGTCATGTGTGCACATATAGAAGTGGATTTACGTGTTAAATGATGTAACGTAATGTATCCCTAGTTTTATAAATATATGCAAACAAGTATTCTAGTTCATGTAGTGCATCTTATTTAGACGTCACTCTGTATGGCCATGTGAGCCAACCATTTGATTACTTAGCCACCACATGTATAAGTTGTTTATATTTGGGATGTGAAACCCCAGTACTCTGGATGTGTGATCCGTTGAGTTGTATCTTTTATTTCCTTCTTTATTATTGAACTTTATGGTTTCAGTGTACTTCGGATGAGTAACGTGTAGAGCTGTGGACTCTAGCATGTAGCCATTAAGCTTATTTTTGAGTTCTTTGCACTTCCGTTGATTGTAGGGATTTAATGTATGGCTTTTAACCTAGGAAATGGACAGTTTTCAGGCGAAACTCTATCCGTTCCGCCCCAGAATTTAAGTAGGATTTAAGAAGTCGTTAACGCTCCTAGCCCTAGGGTTGGGGGTGTTATAGAATGATAATTTCATAAACTTTTCAGCCTTGTGGGCTCATGTAAGGTCAGGCCTCATCCCATCCTAGCAACCTATGATAGGCTTAGGCCTCCCTTATTGGCAATTAATACTTACGTCCTGAAGTGGATGGGATGGTGAGATTTTATATAAATCATAAACATTCGAATATTAACTGTATGCAAAACAACTTCTTTGAATTTCACTACATTAGACAATCACTTGTGAACATCGGGAAAACAATTGGTGAACAACATCTATGAAGACTCTTAAGTTTTTATGTGCTCAATAAGCACATCTCCTTACCAGGGCTTGCTCAACCATGTCCTTCATAAGAAAGTACTTTACATTCAGTCCCTTTGTGTGTCACCATGTCATTCACAAAATTAAACTTTATTTCCATTCTGTCTGGTCTAAGGTTCTTGGTACGTGTATCATAGACTATCCTAGTAAATCGTTACTAGATAGTACTATTTGATCCACCAACTCTTTAACCACACAAACTCTCGCGCGTTTAAGGAGAGAGCCACAAACGCATGTTGTAACAAGGCAAGATATGACTGGTTCTTGCCTCTTTAGCACCAATGCTAACTAGGAAGATGTATATGGAGGTTCATATCTCATCTAAACTAGTCATAGTCAAGATCATTGCGTCCTTTAGATACAAGTTGTTGCCTTTGGACCACAAGCACATAATCAGCGGTTCCTCTTAGGTATCTCATGACTCAACTGCTGCCACTATACTAGCCTTAGGTCCAGTTGATATTTATTTAAACATACTAAGCCTAATATGCACCATATCATGCATATTAAACTTCTAACCACACTTAACAAAGCTAATTCTCCTCATTAGTTCTTTTCTAATAGAATGCGACACATTTTATTATAAGGCCTCACTTTTGTTGATGTGAGTATTAATAAGGTCATAGTTATGTGTATTAGATTATTCAAAGACCTTTTGACGTCATTCTGTTTGGGAAAATGAATAATCTCTTTGAGACATTCTCTCAAAAATTTTATTTCAAGAGCATATGCTACTTTATCCATGTTAATCATCTCATAGTTAGATGATCACAATGCCTTTTGCCTTAGTTAGTAACTCTACACCATTTCAAGCTATTACTAAGTCATCCACATATGTTGACTTGACTGCAATTGCTTTTAGACCTTTTAGTATCAATCACAGTGTAGCCACTAGAGATAACCACACTATGATAAATAAGTATACCAATCCATTAATGAGACTTTAAGGTCACAATTGGCCTCATATGTGCACAAACCTCACGTTTGTGACCCTTTTCAGTAGAATTTCACTTGAATTCCCTTTTAGATTGGTATTTCACATTTAAATGATGTGACTTTAATACAAAGCAATGATAATTGCTAGATAAAAGGTGAAATTAGTATAAAGCACAAAATAAGAGAGAGAAACTCTTTGTAAGTGATCATATCCTATTGTGTGTACCCTTTTCGTAACAAGTTAAGCCTAATGCCAAATATGCCATTAGCCTTACAATTTAAGAACCGATCTATTATCAAATAACTTTGTATCCTTATAAAAGGTCAACCAGCTGTTCACCTTCCCTTACTCCATTTTATTTGAATTACCTTAATCTACTTGGCCTTAGCAGGGTCGAAAATGGCATCTTTGCTCATTTCGATTTTTGTAGGAGTATTACGAAAGTTCCATCTACCTCATTGCACAAATGGCATGGAGGAATGCTTTTCAACAACCATGTCTTGGCATATATTCATATAATCCCAAACTGTTCCTCTTGGGATTGATTTTATTCCCACTCAAACCAAGAGCAATCATCTTGCTTTGACTTGGAACAAGAATAGGGTCATTTTTACTCGCCCTTGGTGATGAAGTTTGACCTCTATTATATACTTATTTATCATCAACTAAAATTATCCTCCTCGAATGAAAGGATCTAATTCAAGTTGAAGAACTAATAACGATAAGTCTTAAACTATCCCACCCTTCTTTGAAAATCCATTCTTCAGAATGTGATGTAAAATAGTTAAATTTTAGTAGAACTCCCACTATCTTACAACTAGAATTGGGCAAAGCTTACGCGACATGATTACCGATCTGAAATTGATACAAAGTTAAGTGGATTCGGGTATAAATTTAAACCTATTTAATTAAATTGGTCGACACGTTCAACCTATTCAGTTAAATGGATTAGGTGGAGGTCGAGATTCTCAACACGAAAAAGTACTTATTTAACCTGTTTAATTAAATTGGTTAAACAAGTCAACTGATTTTACTTTTTATTGTTTATCTGTTTACCTTTTTATTAGATAATTAAAAATATAAAAATATAAAAAAATGTGAATCATAATGAATGGAGTGAGTTTTAGAGAGTAAATTTTTAGTGCAATATATAAACTTAAATTTTTAACACTATGTCATTATATATTAGTTGAAAATATTAAATACACAAATGGATAATTAGATGACTGAATTAGACCTGTTTATCTCAAACAAGCTAAGTGGGTCAATTCATTTAAAAATTAAACGGGTACAAGTTAGGGTTTTTTAACCCATTTAATAAATAGGTTAGGTTCAGGCAGAGAAATTTTCAACCCATTTAAGTTTGGTGCAAACACGAACCCGAGGCTATCTGACCTATTATCCAGCTCTACTTACACCCATTGAGTAAAAAAATTTTGAGGTTAGAGGATCTCAGAAAGACATCTTCCTTTCTCCTTTGGCACTTCCATAAGAGGGGTTGCATTCATGGGTCGTACACCCCTGAGGTCCAAAGACTTTTAGACTCAGTTTCAATTGATGACTTACATAGAGTAGTAGTAACTTACTTTATCAGGACAAGGTCAAGTTCATAAATCATAACAAAAGGATATCTCCTTAACAGGAGATTCACAAATTTTGCGCAATTTTTGATTCTATCATATTAGGGAGCATTCTATTTTCTTTGTCCACAACAACATTTTGTTGTAGATTTTTAGGATACCTTGCTAAAATATTCATTTTTCATCACAACATGCACCAAATTAACATAATGCCAACAAATATTTCACAAGGGTTTGGTCTGTGAGGCCTTGAGCTTGGGTTTAATTGATTTTCAACCAAACTCACATGTTTTCTGAAGCAACTTGTCAGTTCAGACTCATATGACTAAAAAAAAAAAGGACCAAATAAAGTGAAAATATGATGAAACATAGAAACTCTATGCCTAATTATCACATTCATCGGACCTTAAATGTTGAAATGAATTAACTATAAAAGAAATCAAGCTCCTAGTTAAATGGTTTTCTTGTTATTTTCTTGTCAGACAATGTTCACAAGCAGGCTAGTCTAGCACAAAAAATAAATATTTCGCATCATGATATGTGAATATGGAAAAATAAACTCATAAGTAGAACAAATATCTAATCCATTGCAAGCAAACCATTTCGAACAACAGTAGAAACAATACTAACAACGTTTTTAAAAACAATTAGGTTTCAATGCCATGAAAATAATCAAATCAAACGTAATGTTAATAAAACAAACATGGGAATTATTCGAGCGAATCTTTGGCAAAAGTGGGATTTCACATAGGATAGAGTTTCAGTTGCTATGAAACACTAACTTGCATGTTTTGATTTCCCTAATAACCACCTTATTGTTGTCTCCACATGTGACCTTATCAGACCATGTAAGAATCCGTTGGAAGCCCAGTAAAGCTTCATGGTTGGTTCTGATTCCTGAACCTATAATCCACATAGGATTAGTTTTAGAAAGAAGAATATAACTAGCAAGACAAAAGTCACTCGGAGATATTGCTTCTTGAGCTCAATGCAATCACGAGCGTGACGACTCATTCAATCATAATTGAAGCGCCTAACTTGCAGTAAATCCTTCTTCCTTGAACATTTTTCTTTGGCTTGTTGGTCATGCTCAGGTTCCTTATTTGACTATGCCTAGCCAATCTTCTTCCCTTGGTTTTTTCACTTAGAACCATTTCTTGAATTAGAGGTTGACATGTGCACTTCTGGACTTGTCATTTTAGCCGCGTCTTATTGCTCCTCCTCTTGATCAAGCATCACCTGATGTGCTTGAAAGTAATGATATACTTAGTTTGAGCAAAAACCATCATAATATGATCCCAGTCATTAGGCAAGGAATGGACCACGGCATGAACTTGTTGCTCATTAATCAATTCATAGCCCATGTCAACCAATTCACTAATTATCTATGACATATACCTCAGGCACTCTTCAGAGAGACATATAAGCTCTTCTTAAAATTGTCAAACCTAATACAAAAGAACTAATTCTGGCAGTTTCAACAGTTGATACGTTGCTTGTAAA
>NCQV01109680.1:0-13296 GCA_002740545.1 Lophocereus schottii | reverse complement strand
GTGTGTGTGTATATATATATATATTTATATGATCTTATACATATATACATTACATCTTGGTTGTAACATTGATATTAACTATTGACCTTCATCTTATTATAACACAGTTGATGCTGTTTTAATGGCCAAGGTCATAAATCATCATAGATAATAGGGTAATTGTGAGGATTTTTATCTTCTCTGTAAAAGCATGGTCACATATGCAAAGGTCTCTAGTAGTGTTACTAATGGTCTAACCCATTCATATGAGTTCTTATATCCTGATGACTTGATTCTATTTGTCCAACAAAAGGGGATTACACACATTTTTAACGCATTTGTATTTAAGGAAAAAGCTTCATAGGAGTCTGTATGTAACACAGATTTGAAACTAATGTATTATATAAGTGATTAATACATAAAAGAGGTTAGCCTATATCCTTCCAACCGTAATGGCATAGAGAAAATATCTGAGAATAAAATACCAAAAATATAAGCATGTAAGTTGAGGAGTGGCCATAACATGGCACTTGTGCATGTAAGATTTCCTGCCTTTTCTTGGAAAATTGATGTCCTAAATTTGATTAGATATGATGTTCTTATTACTCTAGCTTAGCTATAATTGGCATACAACTATAGATTCTAATCTAGAGTCACATTTTCCACCACAAGATGACCTGCAGATCAAACACACACTCATAACAAAGTACATACTCTTAGAATTCATTGTCGAAGCTCATAGTATTTGTTAACATAGTTTTTGTCGTCCTTTGAGCCGGTGTTGAAATCAAGTCACTTGTTATTTTAGTCTAATTCTAATATGAGAAAAGAAATAAAACAACTAAACATGACTAGTTAAACTAATTACTCACTTATCCTAATCTAAACATAATTAATTAAATAAATCTAAGATAAAACACAATTAACACAATCAATACATTATTATAACTAACAATAGACTAACAAACCATCTCATTTGTGGGTTGAATTATACTTATTCTCACTAATCTAAACTATTAAAAACTCAAACTTTGAGATTGGAAGAATGAGAGCATATAAGGGAGTAGAAGGATCACTAGCAAAGTAAAGCACCAATTTCAATCAATCAACAAGCAAAAGTATGTAAACTTGGGGATTAAAAAAGTAAAACAAACTTAGCAAAGCAAGAACTTGAATGAAAATGAAGGTTAAAGAGAGAGAAAGAAAGCAAATTGAATCCAAACTTCATTCATCTTAAAATGTGGCTATGAATTAAACTAATTCTACACTAATCCCTCATATAACCATAGGCCAAACTTATAAATGCTGCTAGAAAACCTAATCTAAAACCCCACTTAAAAGCTAACTCCTTGCATAAATAGGGAAGGGGATTTATATAGATCTCGAAGCAACGATTTCATATGACCGTGCCATGTGGTATAGGCAGACCATGCCAAATTGCTAGATTATAGGACAAGAACAAAACCAAAAAGGGTTTTGGCATGGTAGGTTGTGCCAAATTTCTGCATTGTTCTTCTTCCTTGTTTCTCTGCCAGTTTTTTCCCTCGTTGATCTAGCCTTGTTTCATGGTTATCCTAGGTTAACTAGTCTAACTTTTAGCACATTCACAGCCATTATCCACCATTTGAGCATTTGTCCTTATTACCTTCAAAGCCAACAAAAAACTAATAAGCCACCTAATTTAGGGACAATTCTTAGTAGAATAAGATATAAAATTCGTGCATATTGAGGTCGAACAAACACCGACACTAAGGCTTTGCTTGTTCTCGAGCAAAACAAAACAAAACAACTAAAACCTAACTCACTTTTCTAGGAATCACTATTGTATTTAGCATATGTAACAAGCTCTATTGAGTGCAATAAGCCCTTTAACCCTAGGTGAATTCCATTTCAGACCTCAAGGTTAGGGTAAATAGATTTTTGAACCCACAACTTTAGAAACGATTTTTCGGTCCATCCAACTTTGGGGCAAATAATTTCTGGGACCAAACTTAACCAAACCAACTTTTTAAATTATAGGTAGTACCCTAGGTTTTAAAACTTTACATTTGTAACCCCAACCCTTAAAGTAATAGTCAAAGTCCTCTTTAATTTGGTATCAGAGCCACATGACCAAAAACAGTTAAGATAATTAAGCTAATTAATAGTTAATTAAGCTAATTAACTGCATTTAAGGTTTGAATCATCACCTACATGCCCTGCTTCTAATTATTCACATTTTCTTCACTCACCAGAAGGAACCACTCCAATAGCAGTGTAGTTAAATTGTATCATTGATATGGTTTTAGAATTAAAAGCTAAATTAGCAAAAATTAATACTTAAGTTAAGGATTAAGAAACAACTGTTTGTAATCCATCTTTATTTAATTAATGAAATTAGACATAGTAGAAATTCTGATTTAAGTATTAGTACCCTATTTCAGCATAAATATCTGTTCCATAACCTAAAAAAATAAAAATCAATTTTCTCTGCATGATATAAAAATCAAATAAGAAGTAGGAGAAAAATCAATTAAAAAATTAATGGAAAAATCATCAGAAAATGCAGAGAAAGAAGGGGAGGATGGAATATAAGAAGTATAATCTTGAGGAATTACATAATATGTTTGAAAAATAACAAAATCTAAAAGAATTAAATAAAATCATGGATGCAATAGTTGAGAAACAAGATGTATTATTCAATGACAATGAAGAAATAAGTAATTTCTGGTTAGAAGAAAAAATATATTAGTAGATGAACTTAATTAAACCAAAGGATCTTAAGGATGAACCTTTTGAAGAAATTAGGAACAGACTAGATAAAAAATTATGGTGAAATGGTATTGGATGATGAAATTACTGATATTAGAGAAGAACTTAACATCAATGAAATTAAATCCTATCTAGTTAACAATGATGTTCCTAAACTTGAAGAATTTGGTGAACTTTTCGGAAGAAATACTCATTTTATAAGACCTAGGTTATATCGTACAATTAATGCTTCCTTTGATTTATCCCAAGGAAAACCATGTCCCTTAAAAAAATTGGTGTTAACCCAATTAGACACACATGATACATCTTAGATATCAATGGAGCTCAAAATAGAGAAAAAATATTTAAGCATTAGGAAAGAGGTATGAATAGTGTCCACGCTTGAATACTACATGGACTATTGGAAATTTCCTAAACTATATCGAACATAGTTTTTTTTGGGCACTATAGTTGACTGGTATGACTCACTAGACGAGAAAGGTCAAAATGTGTTAAGAATAATTGAAACACCAGATGTAGTGTTCATAAATTTATGTAAAGAAATCAAGGTGAATTTGTCGGAGGTAAACTTGATTCCGAAGAAAAAGCTAGAGAATTGTAAATGAAGATTAACAACACAGAATTGTGGGACTTAAGATATCTGAAGAATTAGAATGCTGAATATAGTTAATATTATTGCCAAACTGGGTAAAATGAAACCACTCTTGGTAGGTTTTATGAGAAACTGCCACATCCAATCAATTCTATAATCAATTAAAAAAACATTATATGGCTTGAAAAAGTAGATATCATTGATACACTCAGTACAAGAATCTCTTATTTAAGAACATGAGTCAACGATCAGTGTCTTGATCTCCAAAAACAAAAGAAAATGAAGAAATAATTTCTAACATGTTAGGATAATCATCACCAATGGGGAAAAGAATTTAAGAGAAGAAGAAAATTTTATAAGCAAAAGAGCTTCGACAAGCAAAAGGGGAGAGAAATACAAAAAAAATATTATAATAAGCCAAGCCCTAAAAAACAAAGATTTTATTGAAAAGCCACCTATTTTCTTGCTAGGAAAAACAACTATAACAGGTTGACAAGTGGAGAAGTAGGTCATCATGCAAATGAATGGTAAAATAAGAAGAACAACAAACTTATAGAAATATTGTGTAGTCTTGATACCTTGGAGCTTAACGAGGAAAAAGCACTAGATCTATCCCTAAAAAACAAGAGAATTGTTGAGATTGTAATCAAGTATGAATATAAAGAAAGTGATTATGTACAAACTAGTCACACAATGAAAAGTAGTTCCATTGGTGTTGGTGTTCTCAAGATATAAGAATTTGTTGTAGATAACAAGAACAATGAAGTTAACGGAGATTGAGTCCTTCCTATAATTCAAAAGACATGATTTATAAAAAAATCTATTTTTTAATCAAAAGCAAGCATGTATGTGAAATGATGGAAGGAGATCTAGAAATAAAGACTGTGAGCATCACATGGGATTAGTTAATATTATTAATTGGGAAAATTACTCCATTACAAATTACAGTATTATGACAAGGATGTTGATTTTTATGTTTTGCTCTATGATATCAGGCATAGCAAATTTAGTAATCAAATTATCATAGGATTAAGACTAATTTAAGTAACAGATCAATAGAATTCATTGTCGACCTTGATATTATGTAAATCTAAAAGATGAAATCGCCAAAAACATGCTACCCCTTGAGATAAAAATAGTTAGGATGGACATGAAAAGAGAGGGATACCCACTAATAATATTTTGGAAAATAATCTAAAAACTAGATAACACTGTAGATCCAAAGACTAAGATACCAATGGTAAAGGCAGCAAAATTTGAAAGTCCTACGCCAATGCAAAAAGTTCAAAGGATAAAATCTAATCCATAGGAAATAAAAATTGATAGGTCTTAGATATCTACCTTTGCTAATCCCATAACAATCAATAAGAAAAATGTAATAAAAATTGATGAGAATGACAAAATTAGCATTAAACCCCAATTATTAAGAATCATGAGTGCAAGATCAAAATGAGGAGAATGATCTTCGACACCTCAAGAAGAGCCTAAGGAACATGATACAATTAGTATGACTAGTGAAATGATTAGAATGGGTTTTAAACCGACAAGACACGATGCAGATCGAAGTATGAGTCTAGATAGGAAAGTTATTGTGTACAAAATGAGAACTATTAGTGAACCAATCTATGAGGATGAATTAGTCAAAATGAAAATATGCTATGAAGTCACTAATACGAACCCTAGGGGAATCTATATCCTAATAAATGTATGTCTAGAGCAATATAATAAATATGAATTATGTGCCTACATCGATAGCAATTATTTTGTCTATTTTAGAACAAGATCATTCTTTCTAGAATTTATGTAGGAAAAAGCCAAGAATCATTTACAAGTAAGGATAGTTCAGAATAGCATTATGAACCACAACAAAGCCATAGAAGGGTTATCTATAGAAATGGGAGGAGTCCAATGCATCATACTAGTTCATGCACATAGACTATATACTAAATAATATTCACAATAAATAGCCACTTAGTTCTTGTTGATTAATTAAATAAACCTTACCCACACCAGAAGATTGAGTTATCCCTGCACCATATGGGATATCACTAACAATCTTACTACTTGACTTATCCACTGAAGAGTAGATTGCTGAACAACAAGAGCAATTATGCGAAAAATTCTACTCTGATAATCCTCCTAAATTTTGGGATAAGGATGAGATGTTTGTAGAAATCACTTTGCTAAATCCTAACATTATTATTCGAGTAAAACAAATAGTGTATACACTTCAGGATATCCAAGTATTTGACAGGCAAATCAAAGAACTTTTAAATAAAGGGTTACTCAGGAATAATAAGAGTCCTTATACCAGTCCCACTTTTATGATAAGAAATCATGCTAAAGAGAACAGAGGAAAAAGCTACAATGGTCATCAATTGCAAAAATTTTAATAATAATATTTTCTTCGATGGTTATTATATTCCTAACAAAATAGTAATTTTCAGTAGAATTTAAGTAGTCTTTTCGTTCTCAAAAATGGATTGCAAAAGTAGATATTGGCAAATAAAAATGGATGAAGGAAGCATTTCTTTACCCACTATCGATGCCCCACAATGACACTATGAGTGGATAAAAATTCCATTTGGTCTTAAAAGCGCCCCCCCCCAAAAAATCTCAAAGAAGAATGAATAACATCTCTAAGATCTTAATCACTGATGTCCAGTATACGTCGGTGATATCCTTGTCTTTTCCAAGACCGTAGAACAGTATAAAGTTGATGTCTTAGCTACCACTTAAAGATTTATTAAGCATGTTATTATTTTTGGTAAGAAGGAGTGTATTTATGCTGAATAACAAATTGAATTTTTAGGTCTAGAAATAAAGCTTGGTCAAATTATCCTATAAAAGCATATTCAAGAAAAAAAAATTAGAAAATTTCCCTGAAAAGATTGAAGACAGAGGCAATTAGAAGGTTTCTTGGATGTCTTGTCTATGCTTCAAATTTCGTTAAAAATTTAGCTAAATTTAAGAAACCATTGCAGTAGAAACTCAAGAAAGAAGTAAGTTGGACAAAGGCCTCTAGTGATTCAAAGATTATTAAGACCTTGAAAAAGATGTGTAAAATCGTCATGTTCTTAATTTACCTAATGAAAGAGATGATCTAATTCTTTAGATAGATGCTAGTGATGAACACTGGAGTGCAGTACTCAACATCAAAGAAGGAGAAAAACTCTGCAAATATTGTAGTAGAAATTTTAATAAAGCAGAATGCAACTATTCGATAGTGGAAAAAGAAATCCTTGCAGTTATAAGAGGAAATAAGAAATTCTTAATCTTTTTAGCCCCAAAATCTTTTCTTATTCGAACAGATTGCAAAGGAATAGTTGATTTTGTGAAAAAGAAATTATTAAATATGCAAGAGCAAGGAAGCAGTTGCATTGGCAACTATTGCTTCACTAGATTTCTTTATCTATTGAACATATATGGGGATTGAACAATTCTCTAGCACATAGTTTAACTCGAGAACTCATCCGTGGTGATCATCAGAGCGGAACTTCTATTATTAAAGAAGGAAATCCAAAATGAAATATCATTACTACCCGAATAAATCTCTCCTTCTAGTAGAATCCTTGCAAGTATTTTGAAATTCCATACAAAAAGTAGATTACGCTTTAGTCTATTGTCTTTTACCCATCTGATAGCACAAAAATTTAGCCTTTTAGAGTCACAAATGAATTACCTAAAGTGTCCTTATGATATTCAAGGAAAAATAAGTTCTCATGTTTAAGAAAAACAGTTCAACGACTAGTATACAGCCTGCAAGGGCTACTATCATAATTATTCTTATGATATTTGGGAGTAATGGAGTACTCGATTTTCTTTCTTGATAGATCTAAACTTGGGAGTGTTAGATAACCAGCAAATTCAATCTCCCCAGATGACCCCATGATAAAAGCCAGGCAATGTGGAATGGTAGCTTACCTCATGGAATTTTAAGATCAAAAGTACCTTTTCTTCTAAAGACTAACTAAATTTCAATAGTGCATTGTTAAGAGAATCCATTTGATTCTTACATCTCCTAATAGTCCCAACAAAAATTCTATATAATAGAAGCCTATATGTCAAGGTATATTGTGCAGTAATTGAGTATGAAAATGAAAAAGTCAAACCAACCCATTATTTTGTTCAATTAGTTGATTTAGACGATCCCAATTATCAACGACGATAATTGTTTCTTAAATGACAAGAAATAGTTAGTGATCATGCTTTTGCAAAAGCCATCGATTTTTACAATGTTTATCATCAAATCTAGAGATCAATTGAATAAGGAAAAATATTTGCAAGAACTTTCGTTTATCATAATGACCTCAAAAAATTTGTGAAGTTAGGAGGAGCTACTTTAGAGGATGTCTTTGGTTATCTCTTTGATATTGAAGGCGAAAAATTCTTATCAGAAAAGAGAAAGAATATCTTCATGAATTATTTGAAAAATGGGATCCACAACATCTTTAACTTGATTAAGATTTTGATGATTATTCGGATAATGATTGATCGGAAGACATTATTGGATATGAAGGCATGCAAAATCTCGATATAAATGACTAGTCTTATTCACATTAAGAGCTCTGAAATGTTGTTGCACCATTATTATACTATTTTATCATGTGTCAACTCAGTAAAATAATGCAATCTACTGTAGCTATGTGAAAGCAGTTGTAATCATGCAAAAATATTAGTGTATGTCTTGTAGCAATTAAGGCATTCTGTGTATGTCATCGCCTCTATAAAAGAAAAGGCTGAGTGCTGAGAAAGGATATCGTCATTTGAGCATACTTGAACAAAAGAGAAGTCAAGTATCTTCATTTCTCTATGAGCAAGCATCTCTGATGATCTTAGTTGTTTAAGTCTCTCTTTAAATCTTTCCATTGTAGTATTTTCACTTTTAAGTTTTCAATAGAAGAAGTTCCCCAGTAGAAAACGTTATTCCATCGAACCTTATGTCTTAAATATTATGATTTCTTGATTAAAGTTTCACTATTCTTAAAAATACAAAAACTTGATTAGTAACTATGGGCCGAGGTAGGCAACAAAACAAATCTGTATTATGCTTGATCTAAGGAAAGTGGGCTCGAGATTAGCAATCTCTGTGAATTGAAAGTTAGAGGAATGTCAAGGTCTAACGCCGACTTAGTTCAGAAAATGGTTGAAAATCCCTCATTAAACTTTAATTATTTTGCTAAACATGATGGCCCTCGAATCACAGAAAATATAATATTTATGATATAGTAGTAGATTGTGATAACTAGTGCTAGTAAAGTCATTATAAGAAGTTCAAACATTAATATAAGCTTAGTTTTGCAACCAAAAAAAGAAACCTAAAAATTTGAGTATTTGCACTTTGAACCCCATTTGGGTTAAAAACGGAATTTTTTTAAAGTTTTAGAATATAAAAAATAATATTGGTCACTTAGAAATCATTTAACCCAAAGTGTTGTACCTTCAAAAGCATTTATGCAAAACTAAGGAGTCCCAAAAATATTTTTCCAAAAATGTGAGGTTAATAAATAATTACACCAAACCTTAGTAGACTAGAAAAGATTTTTTTTTGGGTTTCCTTTAAACCCCTTAGTTGCCTCAAGTGGATAAGTGAGGTCTCACGAGAGTTTGTGCAAGATATACCTGTGCAATCTTTGAAATATTTTGGGATTTTTCAAGAGTTCGACATATGTATAAGGGAAAGAGGAAAGTATGTGCCCATCTAAATCGATTCTATTACCCTAACAACCTAATTAGTAAGTCATACACAAGGAAAACATACTATTAAGAGACAATGACAAGATGTGTACACGTTGCCACTCCGTGCAAAATGTATTCTCTTAAGGTTAGGCTAAAATCGACCCACAAGGTCACCTTTACTTAGCTAACAAACTCACCTTTATTAGATTATCAACCTTCCCTTTCTTTTCATCCTCTTTTTTTCCCTCTTATTTCTTCATGCTGCTTCACCTTAGCCGGTAGTTCTTGGCTTATTAGGCCTTGAAATCCCAGAAGAATGACTGAACACATATTTGGACCTCTTTCCTAGTTAGGGGTTTTATTTGAATGTCCAAAGCAGTTATTCAAGCCCGAATAGAGGTATTGGAGTTAAGCTATCTCTCACTCACACTCTTGTTTTTCTCCTTTTTTTAATTTTTTAAGGAAAAAGTAAGAAGGCAACTAATCAAGTAGACTGTCCTCAACCCAAATTTTAACAAACTAACCCACAAGTCAATGTTCAAGTGTACAAGGTAGGCATAATAGTACACATGTGAGATGAAGTTAGTATGCCAAATTAGAAATTATAGTATAGACAAGTGTTCGATCATGCATATTCGACATATATACAAGCTAGCAACCAAGCCATTAGAGATCCAAAACCAATTAAAAAGGCACAAAAGTCCCCAAAACCAAGACAAAACTCTACAAAAATTGAAATTGTTTCACATAAATTGAAAATTTTTACAAAAATATATACAGGGGGCATCTCACCCCCACACAAAAACTCCAAATATCCTGATTTTGGGAACTAAGGTGCCAAAAAGCAGTCATGTAAACAAACTAATGACAAACCTAACACAAGTCTACAAGTATATGCAACCTATAACACTACCAAACAAAACATCAAACCAAACAATCACCAACAAATATTCACCAACAAATTTCCCCACCAATAATCACATATAAAACGAAATATACAAAACAAACAAGGGTGGCCATAGCCATCTCAACTGAATAAATCCCAAATTTCTCCTCAAAATCGATAACTCATAGAAAATAACAATCTTAGATATCTCTAGCTATGTTCAAAACAGAAAGAAACAACAGAAAAAGGACAAAAGAGAAGAGTTGGAATTATCCTACCAGGTTAGGTGTTGAGTGCACCTAAGCTATGCTTCACTAAGACATGCTACAAGAGACTAGAGGAGCATCAGCCACTCCATCGAATCACTAACTTGTCACTTATATCAATTCCCACCAAAACGCGTAGCAACTTATCAAATGAACAGGAACAATATCCATAAAAATAAAAATGGCTAGTAATAAGGAGGATGTTTCAAAGAAAGTATATTATTGTAATAGAAGTGAGTGAGCTCTTAAGGTTATTAAAGCTCTCGGCCCAATCGCAAGAGTTACATACATGCCCAACATCACTAAAGAGGATAAGGTCCTAGAAGTTTCACAAGAAGCATGAATATACAAACTAGGCAGGAATCCTAAATCCTCTGCCCAATCCTCAAGTCTTATACTCACATCAACCACATGAGTATGATCTAAATTCGAGGTGTGCATCATACAAGTTTTCGACTCGAGGTAGGTGGACATTGAGGGTTCCATAGAAGAGTGAAATAATGATAAATAGGCCAAGAGTATAGAAGTGAGAATGGACTTAGGACATTTAATAAAGATTAGATCAATGAGTTCCAAATCACGAGGCATAACCTTAACAACCTCATAATCATAGGCCTTCTATAAAGGAGTCTCCTCAAGTGAATATTCCTCCGGACTAAAATATCCTTGGGAACGACAATCATGTCATGCTCAAGCTTGCAACTATTCTTAACAACTAATTTCTCACTCTCATTATTCCCTCTTAAGGGGGTTAAAAGACAAGGTGCATCATCAAGAACTACTTTACCCCGATGAACATCCCTAGTCTCAAGACAAAGGTTGATCATTAAGGAATGTAAGGAAGGATCACTCACTATCTCAAAAGACATTTGATTAGAAGGGTGAGAGTATGAGCTAACACTATAGTACAAGAAAAAATCATAGGAACGACAGTGAGAAATGTAATTAAGAGGTTGAGGTGGTTGAAAAACAGTAACTTTCGGTTGATGCTCACAATCAAGCGTAGTATCCTCCAAAGCAATAAAGGTATTAGGGAGCTTGCCCTCACTGTCTATGAAAATCTTACATGTAATACCACGGACTTCTGTAATTGTCTCCCATTCATATGTCTTTTCACTTAAATCCTCAAGAAAGTCCCAAGCTTTATTAGTATTCTTATAAAGAAACTCTCCCTCCCACACACGCACATATAGATTTAACCATTATTCTAGTACTCACATCCAGACCCGCATAAGCTATTAGGCATAAACTCCATCTCTTTAAACCATGGTGGGCGCATTAGGTAAACAAGTCCTTGAACCTACTCATTTATCCCCAAAAGGCTCTTTTTCAAGTTGGACAAAAGAAAGGATTTCATTCTTAAGCATAATGGCCTTGTTAGAAGGGAAGTATCCCTTAAGGAAGATATCGATAAAGAACTCCCAAGAATTAATAGAACTAACCATAAGACTATACATCCACATTTTAGCATATCTTTTAGAGCAAATGTACTGAATTTCGTCCTTACAACATCGTTCGATACCATAGGCATATGAATCAATGAACACACTTCTTCAAACTAACGAATAAACAAATAAGGATCCTCAAAGTTGATAAATTTGGAAGCATTCGATTATAATCCAGGTTAAGTTCAAATGTCACATTTTTAGGGATAGGAGGGAGGCTAAAGCATCGTTGTGGGCAAGTTTGGGGAGGATAGAAGTGATCACTCAATGAATGTGGCAGGGCAAGTCCTACTCTTCGTTAACATCAGTAGGCTTTGGCTCAACATTAACTCCATTTGTTTCCTCAAAATTCGCAAGCCCATCATTAAAATTCAATTAGTCATAATTTTTTGGATTTTCAATTTTCCCCTTTTTTCGGTCAATTCAGATTTTCTAATTTTTTGTGTTTTTAATATCATAAAATAAGTTGATACACTATAATTCGAAAGACAAAATAAAGAAACTATAAAAGAGACCAAAACTAGTACAAAATGAACGAGAATAGCGCATATTTACAACGATTTAATTTTGCACCACTGTCCTCGGTAACAATGCTAATTTGCTGATGCAATTTTTGGGTGAGTGCGGTGGAAAATTTTATTGTCCTATGGAATGGTGTTCAAATTAAGCCATTGTTATTTTAGGCCAATTCTAATGTTAAAAAAATAAAAGCGGATAAACATAACGAATTAAATAATCACTCACAAATGCTAATATAAACATAATTAATGAAGCTAATCTATAACAAATGCAATTAACACAACAAGCATAAAACACCATTATTACTAATAATATACTAATAACAAATCTAATTTAACTATGAGAGCATTAAATTTACTAGCTAAGAGAACCGAGAAAAGGGAGTACCTTAAAAGCTCAAACAGCCAACACGAGGTAAAACATCCATTAAAGGAGCAAGGGGATGAAATTTGTGGGTCCATTTCCACTTACTCTCACTAATCTAAACAATCTAATTCTAATCTAAGCCATGATTAAATCAAAACCTCAAACCTTGAAAGTGAGAGAAGAAGAAGAAAGCAAGAGCTTCAAATTTGCAATCTTGAAAAAGTATATTAGGACATTAAGAGTTGAAAAGAGTAAAGGATGATTATTAAAGGGAAGCACTAATTTCAATCAATCGACAAGCAAAAACATGTAAATTTGGGCATTATAATAGTAAATAAAACTCAATAAAGAATGAACTTGAATGAAAATGAAGATTAAAGAGAGAGAAAGAAAGCAAATTGCATCAAGATTTCATTCATCTTGAAATGTGGCCACAAATTAAGCTATCTACACTAATCTCTCTTAGAACCCTAGCCTAAACCTAAAAATGCTTTTAGAAAACCTACATTAAACCATATTTAAAAACCTAACTGTTGAATTAGAGAGTACACAACCACAAGAGGGGGTAAATTGTGGTGTCCGATTTTCGCAATATGCTGGCAAACAGTCGTGGGACCTTGTTCGCACAGACTGTTCCTGAGTTGTGCAGAAGCAAAAATTCAATAAAATTAAGTGCGGAAGTAATGAACACAGGATTTTTATGTGGAAACACCTCTAGCCCAACTGAGGTAAAAAAACCATGACCTACCTCCTGCAGGGTTTGCACACTTCACTAAACGGGCTAAACACGTTACAATAGTAACATACCTTGTT
>NCQV01109646.1:1108-17188 GCA_002740545.1 Lophocereus schottii | reverse complement strand
AAAGAGAGAGGGCGGACGGGTAGGTAGAGGGGAAAAATTCCTTAATACCAACCCCCTCCCCCTTTCTAGTTTCTAGCCATGCTTCACTGTCTCACATTCCTTGATGTCATTAACTAATACTCTGTTACAGTTAATCACAAACTTTGAGAAGAATGAACCAGCATTAATTTTCTATTAACCAAGAGAAGATAAATGGAGAATCTTTCAGCTTTCGTAACTGAGATAAAGTTTACCTTAATGTGGGCCAATATTCTTTTCATCAGCAGTTCCAGATTTTTATAGTATTTTTCTAGAAGTAGTGGGGGACTGTGGGGTATGGCTTCACTTTCATTAAAAGAAGAGACTTTGAACTTGAAGACCATATGCTTGACTTCCCGCAAGAAAACAGAAAGTAGGAAATTAATTGATGGTACAATTATGTGATACTTTTTCTTGCCTTTTCTTGCGTCCCTTCCAAGTGTTGTGGATTGGCAAAACTTGGCCAAGCATTTCTAAGCTTGAAATGACCAAGAATACCCAAGGTTCTCAATTCCAATTTCCTGAATGAGAAGGGGGAAGAGAGAGCGAGAGACTACTCTACACAAAAATTTTCTGACTGAGACAGAATATGCCCCCCAAGGCAAATTTCATCTATCAACAGTAAGTTGCTTCTACTCCATAATAATCCTGAACTCCCTACATAACTAAGGCTTTAGATTATAAATTAACTTCTTAATCAGTCAGCAGACCAGCAAGGATCATTTTGTCATGTTACTTTGGTAGGGTCATAGGGATGGATAATTAGGCCTGGTAGAAAAGCCGAAAGAAAATTGACAAGCAAGGATAACAGGTTTCTGCAATTATAACCATTATTGAGATGTGATATGGCCCATGTCTTGAAATTTCCAGCCATGCTTTTACCCCACCCAAACACCACTAGATTTAATTATGGCATTAGCATCATGATCTTATTGGTACTATAGTTTCACAAGACATGCTAATGTTGAAGGGCCAAAAAGCAGGAAAGGGAACAATTAGGTGGTGGAAGGGCATCATTCAGGAATTCAAGGCACAAATAAAAAACTTCCAAGTAGAATTTCATCTTGCTGCAATAATAGACGCAGAAAGTGACACAATTTATCAACAAGATCATATTTTGGATTGCTCTTTCCATTGATCAGCCTGTCATTGTATAGCATAATTTTGGTGACAAGGGAAGTTATTTTTAGGCAGCTTTTTCAACTCACAGACAATTGTGCAGCAAAGCAAAATATTATAAATTGTCTCTTCTTTTGCTCATGCTTTTAAAATCATGCAAAGGACATAACCTCTCTCTTATTTAGAGGTAAAGCAGCAAACAGTTACCATCCTCCTCAACATACTTGGGAGGACTTTTGGGCATTAAATTGGATGTGGATGACTAATTATCATACGGTTGCGTTTAGTAGCTTGCAGTTATTGTAGTAATAATTGAGCTGTCAATTTTGGTGATCTTCAGGACTTGAGGGTTGAGTTAGAGCCCAACTACTATTTCTTGTGGCCTAGTCACACTCGGAAGAAGCACACGACAATTTAAGTTGACAACCTAAATTAGCCTAAATTATAGCAACTAAACAGCAAAGTGTACTGTGTACCTACCTGAACAGTCCGTGACACTGATTATGATAACCATGGATTATTATTACTGTTACTGTTACTGACCGTTTTTTACTATTTTGGTGGAATGCTCATGCAACATGACAATAGAAGTATATATGACAATGGTGGACACACTTTATTGGGAACAATATGCACAACAACCGTTTAGCTGAAAATTTGTGTAAAATTCTGCATAAAAATCCTCATAAATTTCATAGAACCGTTAAAGTGGACATACAGCAAAAATAATTAATATTTTAAAATTCAAGAAAACTAAAAATGGACACCCTTAAACAAAACTCCAGAATCTGCCACTCCTTTGTGATATGGTATGACAGAGGTTAACTAGAGTTAAACCCAAGTTCTAAGTTTTCGCCTATACTTAAGATGGCACTATTCATCTCTATTTCACACACGCGCATGCATGTACACGACAAGAAAAAAAAGGCTGTGGACACATTATGGGTTTAAGCTTATATTAGTAAACGCAAATCCAGACAGCCTGTTGTAAAGTGGACCTTTATAAGATGCTGGACAGAAAGCAAGCAGAAGAATCTATTAAAAACAGAGATAGATACAGTTAGCTGTCTGTTTCTATGACTCTGAGGGATGGGTAAATTCTAAATCTTGGGAAATGCTGAGGCAGTGAGATCAACACTAATTCCTTTGAATCTTAGAATTTGTTTTTGAATCAAGGGCTGGAGGGGAAAAAAACATTCCCAGAGGACAAAATATTGGAATAACAAGAGAGCTCTCTGGTGCCCATCACAGAAGACAAGTGTAATACTTACAAAAACCAGCAGTCATTCAAGCAGAAGAAACAAGCAGATATCCATAGAGTTGAAAGTCATAGTTTCAACCTACCTGCATGGCTCCAAGCAGCTGTTCTTCCTCTTCAATTATTACCAAATTTTTTGTTGCATTCCTGGTGGCATGCATGCTTAGCCCCGTCCTCTCGGCACCGAGCAACCAAACTTTCAGGCCACAGAAAAAGCTGCAGCAATTGAGGAGAGTCAGAGCTTACCTCAGGAGAATCAACAAGCCTGCAGTCAAGACAATTCAGGCATATATGCTCATTTAGTCTACCTAAAATAGAAAAAAAAAAATAATTCTTAACATCGATATTTTCTTTCACTGCTCCTTAATTTAATCATGAGGGTATTTTTTTTGTATTTCCAGAGTCCTGATGGTGATGCGATAGACTGTGTTCCCTCCCATCTTCAACCAGCTTTCGATCATCCTGAGCTCAAAGGACAAAGGCCACAGGTAGTGCAATACAAATGCAACCCAGCTCAAACATTTTTTTTCCTTTGAGCAGCTAGAATGAATGACTATACGTCACGTAAGTGCCGAAATAATCGTGTCTTTTTTGTTAACAGAATCCACCAGAGAGGCCAAAGGGCTCAGACTCCATAGATGAAGCGATAATGAGTCTTCAGCGTTGGACAGAATCAGGAGAATCATGCCCAGAAGGAACTATCCCCATCAGGAGGACTGTCGAAGATGATGTCTTAAGAGCTAGTTCAGTTAGAAGATTTGGGAGGAAGCCCACAAGAATATTGAAGCGGGATTCAAGTGGAAGTGGTCATGAGGTATAACATCCTAATTTATTAAGCTAGCGAATTGCTAAATATAAGAGACGCTGAATGCACTAGATAACATAAATTCTTCTATTTCTCTAGAACTAAGACGTTGAAGAAGCAAAAAGATGGGTAAACAAAATGAAACATTCGGCTCCACCTAGAAAAGGTTACTCATAAACTGATGATATATGCTATTTGGAGGCCAACCTAACATGTTAAATGGATAGTTCAGCCTGGACTAAAAACCACAGAATGACTTGCACTGTTGCATGCAAGTATACAAGTGTGTCTGAATGCCTTTTCTGGTTTACAGCATGCAGTGGCATCTGTAAATGGAGATCAGTTTTATGGAGCCAAAGCCAGTATGAATGTTTGGACACCTCAAGTCACAGATGCTAATGAATTCAGCTTATCGCAAATTTGGGTCATCTCTGGTTCTTTCGACGACGACCTCAATACCATTGAAGCTGGCTGGCAGGCAAGATTCATTAGATAGATGTACACATCCTATTAGCAACTGAAATATAGGTTTTTGAGAGAACCTGCACTTAAGTCTAATTATGATACACTCGTTTGCAAGTTCATCCACACTTATAAATAAGCTATCCCATTTGTAAATCTATCTTCAGGTAAATCCAGCACTGTATGGTGATCAGTATCCGAGATTCTTCACATACTGGACAGTAAGTTCCCAGCATTTCCATTGTCCTTCGCCTGTGATGAGACTTGCGTTCGTTTTTATTTCTTTCTGATCTAATAGAAGCATATGTCATCTAATCATATATGACCTGTGATAAAGCTGACATTTGATTTGTGCGTCTACTGACAGACGGATGCATACCAAGCCACTGGATGCTACAATCTACTCTGTTCAGGCTTTGTTCAGACTAACTCCAGATTTGCAATTGGAGCCGCAATATCCCCCAGGTCAACCTACAATGGTAGACAGTATGACCTCAGCATCACAGTTTGGAAGGCAAGCTTGTTAATTTTTCCTAAGAATATAACCTCTAAGTTTGCAAGATTTTAGACAAACAGGCTCCTAATCGAAAACAAGAAAGGGAAAAGAAAAACATCTTTTATTGCTTAGAATTAGAAGTTAGAAGCAACAGATGTGGTATCAACAATAGTCGATATTATGGCAGCTAGAGAAAAAGATGGATCTAATCTAGCCACAGGGTAACATTGATTTTGATCTTGAGTACTAGAATCCTAAACAATAGCTTTTTCCTTCAATCTTATTTCAGGTATTGCTATTACATACAGAATTTGACATATGAGCTTTTGTTGGATGTCTAGTTCTGCACTATTTATCCATAAAGTGAATGCCCCCGTTTTAATTTCTTCTTCATGTACTATCTTCCTATTTTCATGTGTCAATCTTTAAGTTGCCAAGATGACAAAAAATGCTAGAAAATTACTTAACAAATTGCTTGACTGGTGTCCACTTCAAATTTGCACCTGTTCATTCTGTGCTGCGTATTGTCTCAGTAAGTTCATATCGGTTTAGGCCATGTTCTCATATAATGCTTAAGGTTGCTAACTGGTTAGATCCTGAAACAAAGTAAAAGCAGACAACGCTGCAAAATGACGGAAATTAGGTCCATGTAGAATTACACAATTTTGTATATTCAGCAAGTGAAAAGACACAATACAAACCAAGTCTACAGAGACATCATGACACAATACAAACCAAGTCTACAGAGCCATCATTTAACAGGAAAGGAAAAAAGAACGAAAAAGCTGACCAGGGCAATTTTCTATGCAGGACCCAAAGCGTGGACACTGGTGGCTCGAAATTGGATCTGGATTACTAGTTGGGTACTGGCCAGCATTCTTGTTCACTCACTTAAGAGCTCATGCAAATATGATTCAGTTTGGAGGAGAAATTGTTAACAGCAGATCCCAGGGTTTCCACACCTCAACCCAAATGGGCAGTGGTCAATTTGCGGATGAAGGGTTTGGAAGAGCAGCATATTTTCGGAATTTGCAGGTGGTAGACTGGGATAATAGCTTGATTCCTCTGTTGAATATACATCTTCTGGCTGATCATCCTAATTGTTATGACATAATTCAGGGAAAAAACAATGTCTGGGGTGATTACTTCTACTATGGAGGACCTGGAAGGAATGTACGATGTCCTTAAGAAAGGTAGATAAGGTTAAAGAACACCTGAAATTATCTTTCTTCTTTTCCTGAGGCCTGTATTTGGGTTAGTTTAGAAATTATTGATCTCTGTAGTAGATTACTACTTTGTACTTACTCTACCAATAAATTATCCAATTTTGAAGTGTAAATCTAAGAAAATACAAGTCTTCTTTGAATGCGTGAATTCGTATTTTCATGCATAAATTCAATCAGTTTATGTGTCTTCCAACTCTTATGATGCATTATATTCTCATCAACCCATTTGGACTGGGACACACAACTGGACTAAAGTGGATGAAAGCAAGAAATGCAATGGGGTACAGACCGAGTCTTACCTAGGACAACGAAAGGAGTCAGCATGGGACTTCATAAAATGCAAAACAAGTCAACATGGAACTTCATAAAATGCGAGCAGCAAACGTGAACCACAGCAGCACAAGGGATTAGCATGTGGCGGCTGCATTGCAAAGAAGCAATAACATACAAGATGCCTAGCTCAGCTGCTCATTCAAAGAATAAAATGATGAAACTCTCAATGATGAAGAATAAGAACAAGTTATGAATGTATTTCACACTCCCTATTCATAAATTAATCATTATAAGATAGAGTGAGAAATCCATAAAAGGGGTTTGAAATGCAGTTAGCCCTGTAACCTCTTTCTATCCCATTCAGTCTCTTAATCTGACTAAGCCGGAAGAAAGAAGGGGCGGGGGGACTTTTCTGACAGAGAAAACGAGGAGTGCCCTACACAATATTAGTTCAATTCGTTTAAGTTTCTGAATGCAAGAGCCCAAAAGGAATCACCACTGGTAAACAAGCTACAAAATACATGACAATCCATGGAAAAAGGTCAAGTCTATCTCAGGCAACATATCTGCATCCAAAACTCGTGCATATCTTTAAGGAAATGGATTAGGAAGAAAGCTAACGCAAAAAATAATTAAAAACAGAATCAGAATGTTTCAACATAACAAAGAAATAAAGCCATGGACACTATGAAAGTGTACGATAACAAATAAGCAGACATTCTCCACTGAAAAAGAGGGGCTTCCATGGACGAAGATGCATAGACAGCTATCTAATGTCTTCAGAAACTGGTTATACATAAAGAGCATATAGGTGGGAAACCCCACATCCCTTGTCAGTCCACAGGTGAAACTGTGAACAAAGCGCAAAACCCTCTGATCGTTTCCTTGAATAAAACTCATCCCGTATAAGGGTTTGCATGCGGGATGAATTAGTTTAAAGGTTTGGGCAGCTCTTAAAATAACTATGAGTACAGATATTCTACTCAGCATTATAAAAATTATATGACATGACTACAAGAACATAGCTTCAAGAATCGAACAGAGCTATGAACTAGAATAGGGACAAGCAACTTAATGTAATTTTAGGGAAGAGAGAAATAAAATCAACCCAGTAACGAACTGATTATCATACAAATGTGATAGAAAACTGTGAAATGTTTAATATAAAGACAACCCTGAGGGACCAAAAATGTCTTGCAGGCATATCATATAAGGTCAACTCTTGGGGGAATTAAAAAATAGGGCCTTTCAACATCTGCACAGAGGGAAAAATAACAGTAATAACAGTAAGAATAGCACTGCCAATATGGGTTTCCTTAGTTACAATACCACTGGATCCCATGCTACTAGCACAATCCTCTTTCCAACCCAATGAAATTGTCCATTGTCCAACTCAGATAAAATGGGTATTCCACTATTCCGAAGCTCAGATCCACGTCCAGACCAAATCCTCGTCCCCAATTTCTGAGCAACAACAACAAAATAATACACAATGACAGTCTCACAAGAACACTGCAGACGTCCAAGTGCATGCATCCTTAGCTCTAACAGGAGTGCCAGAGAAACTCTTTCCACAATTTAAAGAAATATGACCTAGACGGCTAAGTCAGAAATTCGAGAACAAGTGACTGACTCGAGTGCCACGTTTAAGTAACTATAACATTAATTCAATACCCAATAAATGGCAAAGACACTTCCATGCCCATTTCTCTGTTCAATTTATCCAATCTTCCCTAGTTAAAACGGAGTACTCTAATCAGGCTGTTAGACACACCTCACCTCATACACAACTGAGAGGAGAGAGTACATAACACCACACTGCCACAAAACCAGTAATAAACTGTATAGTGTTCTCACACATGAGAGGATCCTTTTAGAGTATTCATAATACAGCACAGATGAGAGATGTCAGCAAAACAATAACAAAACTAAAGCAAGCATAAGAGAACTACCCCCTCCCCCCCAATCGATCAACTCACTATTGTGGAAAAAGAGAAACCAAGTAGGTGACTCCACCCCTATGCACTGTGTTAATGGGATACATCACATCTGTAAACGATTATAGCTCCCAAAAGAGATTCTAGATGATGAAGTCCTTTTCAGTTGGAATAATGGTTCACCTGATAATCATCATAATTGGAGACAAAAACTTACATTCTATACACATGTAGCATAGCTCACATGTAATAACGATTGTAAAGAATCAGTAGAGAACATCTTCTGCCATTATGCAAATTGTTGGAAAGAATGGAGATCAACGTATGCTCTAACACGTTGGAGATCCAACATTACATGATAGATAAACTTTCAGAGCTATAGAGACAATTACAAATAGAATATGATCACACAATGTTTTAGCCATTTTTTGCCGCCTCAAAGCATTGAAACATGGAACATGAAATTCCCATCGCAGTTCACAACTTCAGACTCATACCTTTCATCAACTAACTACTTGATAAATTGTCTTCAACCAGAGAAGCAAGGTGTCGGATACTCATGAACACCCATCCAGTCCAGAAGACTGTCTTCCCAGACAAAATTTTCAGTAGTAGTCTTCATGACAATGCCAGCTGAAACTTCCCTAGGGGACTATGAAACAGCAGAGTTTTCTTCCACAAGCTCAGAAACCAGTGAATCATCCAATAAGGGAAGAAAATTCCCTAGAATGCGATTGATGAAGCTGATAAGATTTTCAGAGTTGGCGATGGTACACTCAACTATATCTGCAGAATTTAGACGCTCAGGAACATTCACAAGACTCTTCCCATCGTCATTTTCATGATGGCATTCCTCATGAAGCTTCTCATATCTTTTCCTCAGAGCTGAGCTTAGTTCTAGAAAAGCAGGGTCCTCTAATACGTGCTGGACATGTGATGAGCTCCCACGGTATTCTACTAAACATGTTGAATTCATTTTTAAAGCAACTCTCCTTGTAGAAATTAGGTTCAAAATGCTATGATGAGCAGAAGGACATGAAGTTGGTGAATTGTCTTCGCAGCCTCCATGGTGATTGCAAAGTTGGACCAAGTTAGCAAAAGTCATGCGTGTAATGAAGGTGAAGAAATCCAAGAGGTTCATTCCTGTTCAAAGGACCACATGTCAAAAAAAAAATAAAAAAAAAGAGTGAAGAATCCAACTTAAAACAGCATTTATGGTACATGTACTATATGTTTTTGTCAGATTACTAATACAGAAGAACGTGCTGTATTGAACAATCCACAACACATGCCATTACTTCACCTCTCCACAGATACAAGGTAAAAGACAAGCAACTTAGCAAGATAGCTGATGGGGACCGTCTCATTGAACCCTCTAACCTCTCCCCCTCAAGCTTACAAGAGCCCAGCAACACCAAGGAAGTCAAGGAAATTCAGGCCTTGGTCAGAAACACCCTAAATCAGTCCAACAGCAGCCTGTCCAGTTCAATTGGAAATTGGCCCGGTTTTGTCTGTCTTTTGGGACCACCTACTAAGGGGATGATTGACTGCCTTGACCACCCCCTGTAAGTTTAAGATGTTAGCTTTCAAATAAATCAAGTTTCAAGGCATTTGGAGATCATTTGTAAGGTCAACCAGCAACTTCTTTCAGATGGTGCAGTTCTGGTGCAAATCCAGCGAAGGGCAGATTCAAGGGGAATTAAGATGACTTACCAAAGTCCACTCTTTTTGAAACTTTAAGGCATGAAAGAAGACATAAATATTTATCAAGTCAAGTTCCCAAAGGATCCACAAATCACCCCCTTGTGCTGCTTTTATCCAGCCAAAAGGACAACAAAAATCCCCTTTACCCGGTTATACAGTAGCCGGTACAAGGGTGATGTTTTCCTTGGGTTTCTCTTCTACTTTTGCTGCAAGTTGACTTGTACTAGTGTAATTAGGCTCCCTAGAAAGCTTCACACCTCATTTGGAAGCATCATTAGTCCTAATGAGGTGGCCAAAGGTAGATTAGACTTGCTTGTACTAGGGGTGGCCGAATTGACCCTTCCCCACTCCCCCTTTTGTACTTTTGGTTCCTTAGCTGGTTTTTGGGGATGGAATTGGGTGATTTGCTTCTTTAAAAGCCAGCCACTTCCCCCTTGTTTCACAACTTCGAATGAATGCAAAAGCTTGAGCTAGAAAACTCTCTCTACTTCTCTTGAAATCCTACTGCTGTATCTTGAGTGTGGCAACCTCAAGTGGGTCTCTAGGTCTTCTTGATTGAACTAACAAGGTGATTAAGTTCTGTAACTTAGTTGAACTAAGAAGATTGCCCAAGTGTGTGTAAACCAAGGTGGGTATTCGAATCACCCTCGCTAGCCCACTTGCATTCTATCCTTGTTCTTGTTTTCTTTGATTCCATCTCTCTACCATACCCGTATGCATGCTTGAATCCCTTTTGCATTCTCTTGCATTAGTGAGGCTAGAATACATCAATAGCAGCCTCTTTGGACACATTATATTTTATTTTGTATGAAAAGACTAAGTTAGCAGAGAAGAAATTCCAAAAGTATCAAACTGGCAAATTTATAAAACAGGACATAAAATTCCTGCATGTTATAGCAATGCCTTGCACATTTCCTGATGGTTCAATTTCTAAGCCCTGCGCAGTTAAACCACTAAATTTGTTCAGAGACATCTAAAATTAAGGGTGGGAATGAAAGATTCTGACAACCACTATCATAACTAAACTATGATGGCCGACTTCAAGCAGCAGACATAAGCTTAACTAACTCATGAATTGTCTTGAATGCATATGAGGCATCTTGACACAGATAATGGAACTTTATTTGGAACCTGTATTAGCAGCAAGGTTCCGCTGGCACAGAGCCTCGAAATCATCACATATGTCCCTAATATCTTCTATTAGCTCCTTGGCCTCATTGTAGTCCCCTACAAGCAAATTCCACTGAGAATCATGATAATTAGCATCCCTAAGTATTCATCAACATAATTCTCAATCAAAATGTATGTTTCTTCATCAAACTTACCACCCAATCAAGATTATAAGCATTGAACCAGTTGTGATTTATAGAGATTGTATCTTCCTGCAAGTTGTACAAATCACACATCACCATTAATAATAAATTTGCATGACATATGCATTATACACTGAAGGCAAATTATAAAGTGACACACAAAATTCAGGTTTGCAAATATCAATAACTTATCACCTTTAAGCATAGATTTAGCAGCATTCCTTATTTGTTGTATTTAAAATATTAGCTAATAGCGATCAATCTGCTGTATTTATTAATGCCTTTCACTTATCCATGAGAAATCAAACACAAGAATTGACAATTGCTACTATGGTGTCAGACTCAAAAGTGGGCAATCAAAAGCAACAATAAAAGAGGGCAGCAAATTTCATTGGTTTGTCAGCCACTACAATCGCATTTGGTCATGTGCATCACTTCTTTGAGTTTTCTACAAGTTTTATTAGGAAAAGGATAATATTCTACAAATTTTATTAGGAATAGGCGATTGTAAACTAATACACTATCCGGATACCGATTAAAGCAGTAATGTGATGGTCCCACACACGATCTACAGTCAATACCAAGCACCAGTTTTTGTCATTCAACTAGCATACCAGGTTATGCACTTGATGGTACCATCCACTGGGAACAAATATTATTTCATTCTTTAGCTGAGTGCATTCCAGCCAGACAGTCTGACAGACAAATCCAAAGAAGCAAACATGTAAATAAACAAGTCAATTTAGAAAAGTTATCAGAGAGATTCCACAAGCAAGAAATTAAACTACCTTCTTAAATCCAGGGAACTTGGACTCATTCACATCGTCAAAAATATTGTACAAAGAATTCTTCATATACCTGAATTCATCAAACAAAAGGGGGGAAATAAAAAAGAACAAAAAATGGTAAGAAAATAAGTCAAGCTTAACAACAGGCAGGCATGATTAAATGATGAAATAATTCAGAAAAAATTCTAAATATTCCCAAATCCCAACTTGTCGCAGAAGTCTATGTAGTTTCATAGAAAATATTTGTAAGAACTAAGCAGGAAAGGAAAGGGATCATGCCCTGTAGATGCTGGACATTGGGCAATCCCATCATTCTTACAAGTAAGAACCACTTAGCAACAAAAGAAGGATTTATTAACATTTCATCCCACGAAATAAAAAGATGGATCAATTCATGCTTCCCATATGTCGAGTCACAAATAACAGTTTAGACTGGAACTCCCATAAGGATCACTAGGGTGACACAATTTTGGCCTAGTCTCTTTCTATCTACACACAAAAGGACACAAACAACATGAGATAGATTGCTGTACTTTCTATGCTTTTCCTCGCGCATCCCCATTCTATTAATTAAAGCACACACTGCTAATAATCCATTACAGAGGAGGCTAACAGGGTTTAGCAATAAGGCTGGGCAGCTAGGATTAGAGCACATCAGCCAAGTCTTGGAAAAAACCTTCACAAGGCACAAACAGGGCCACGGGCAAAAAGTTGTGCCAATTTGATGGCCTTCCAACTGTAGGAACTCTCAATTACTGAGAGAAACTAAAATGGGATTCATTACATCACATCCACAATTATAGTCCATTCAAACTAATTTAGAAGTCTGATTATCAAGAACACGAAAAATGTGCGTTTGTACCTATCAAATACCAGGTGACATTGATCAGGAGGAAGAAAAAGCCATAATTTTCTGCCGCATACATTAGCTGACCAACTGTATGACCTGAAAACATCAGCATGGAGAGGAGTCCATGTACCTGCATGAGAAGAAAATGCTCTAAACTTAAGACCTTTTAACAGTAAAGTAGTATATAGTGATCTGAATCAGGAAATTTCTGTCTTACAAGAAACATGTCATTGCACTAAGCTCCAACCTTTTGGTCCCATGTACACAAACCGGTAGTCAGAACAGCTAACTTCATTCTGTTCTTGGTACTCAGGATCATTGTGCATGTAATATTCATCAAGGTACAAGTTTAACCAATCATCATTAAAAAACAGTGGAGTTGAATACGCCACATATTCTGGATATTCCTGTGGAAAGGTTGCAGAGGATAAGAACTCAGCCAACTCCAGGATAAATTCACATAAAATATACCTTAGACCAAATTAGAATCACACAAAAGCAAACCAAGAACACAACTACACATGATAGCCAATGAAGTGGTATCAGCTGTAGTCTGTGGAAGCCTGGATTAGTTCTTGCCCGCCCAATGACCTTGCTCCATGGACGAGGTTGAATATAGGACCTAGCATATAGATTTCAATGTATTTCAAAAACCTGTCATATACCAATTACATATCTTACCGCTGCTGAAGTGGAAGGCTAGAACAGGGCTGTAACTGCCCTGCCGGAGCTGCATTTGTCCTAACCACAGCAAGCTTGGTTCAACTCAATTCATCTTTCGAGTCAGCCCATGCCCAATGTCACTCCATCTGGTTAAGCTTGGCTCAACTCAGCCTTTAAAAGGGTGGTACATGAATAATCCATCACCAGACAAGTTACTGGAAAGTAAGTATTTATTTGTTGTATTTTTTTTTCCCCCAAATACTGGCAAAGATAAGACCGCTTGCACCTATATCTCTCCAAACCCCGTGCAAGCGGCACCTAGATTGGGAGTTGTTGCTATTGTTGTATTTTTTTCAAATACACCTTTTTTTCCCTTTCATTATTTATTGCTTCAGTATTTGTTAATTCAAAATTACAGATGATCTTTTTGTTTGGTTCTCTATCTATGTGCCAATGTTCGAAATAAGGTCCTCCATAGACTTAAGAATTTAGAGCTTAGACAGCTTAATAAAATGCTCAAATATTTTTGAAATTTAATTAGGATTCAAGATTCCAACAAGAGAGGGGGAGGGACACCATTCAACTGGGATCGGAACTGATCTCAAGCCCCACTGAGCCAACCTCTAACCCTTATGTCAGAATGACAATGAAATAGATGTCTGCGTGCAATGTATGTGACTATTCGCCATGAAATAAAAGAAGCACTGAAAGCAGCAAGGGAGAATCTGAAAACATCTCCAATTTTTTGGCTCTTCTTGTAGTTAAGAGAATCTAAAAGGCAAGGTAGTCAAAAAATTTGTTGATTGAACTACTTCATCTATCCAGGTGCACCCAAACAAAAAGCAATTCTCACCTGCAATACTAACCCGGATAATTTAGCTCCTTTTCATGAACTCATACAAGATTGTTTGCACCAGCAGTTGGCCTTCTACTCAAAAGACCTGAAACTCATGCTTCACTCACTCCAATCATTTACCAAGCCCAGACTAATTCACGAATACATCGAAGTTCCTAGCTAACCCATAAGGGATATCTTTCCCACGACCGAGTATATGATATCTAGATATGTCATCGCCTAAGCAGCAGCAAGTCATTTGGTTGCAAACTTAAACAGATTTCACAAAGGTCTATTTTTAATATATTGCTCCTCTCTTCTAAAATAAGTTCCTCATTTTCTATTTCATGACATCTCAATACAGTTCTTATCTTTCATCTGATAATCGCAATTTCTGCAAGAAGACATCCTTGTAAAACACTTATCCAAAAGATATTCCTAAAATTTTATCTTATGGTAAATGAAAAGGAACACAAAAGCTAAGCTCCAGGTTACTTCCTCAGACCAAGAACAACCACCAGGGGTAAGTTGGTTTGAATTCGCTTCATCATAGAATAGGCTGAACCCCTCCCCCACCCCCCCAGGAAAAAACATAAAAGAGTATAAGAGAAACTCCAGCACATAAAAACAGACCAAAATGTATCATGTGAATAAACATTATATCCTATTCCCTGCCCCCAAGAAAGAAACAAAAGGACAAAGAGAAGGGGATACAAAAATACCAGAGAATGTAAGAAAGCATGAGAGGTCAATTTCAACACACACACCTTGACAAAGTGCCAGTCCTTCAAATATAACAGCGGCTTGCCATCATAATGATTAGTCGTGTCAGAGTAATCACCAGAAACACTATGATAGACCCTTTTGTTTTCTTCATTCAGTGCCACCCAGTATTCAATGAACTCCGAGACTGACATTTCTATCCTCCTTTGATCAGTGAATTCCTGACTGCCACAGTCTGCGATCTGGGTATCAGAAGATGTTCAGCATCTCACAATGTCAAATGCCATAAATTAGCATACTGATATTTGAGAACTAATATAAGTATTTGGCATAAGCATGGCCATGGAGCAGGCATCAAATGCCATAATATTGCATTTTGCATAAAGAAGCACCCTAGATCATGGCCTTATATGGTCTAACGTAAGCTCACTAACAAAATAGAAAATGCAGAATAGCACGCACACTAGTTAGCACATCACTTCTATGTTTGTCAGATGGTGTTGTGTACAGGAAGTGGAGGGTGCACATCACTTGTATGTCCCCATTTTCTATAGCCGTAATTTAGCTGATGGCTATGGTAAGAACCTTCCCAGGAACTATTGGGAAGTCTTTTTTTTCCAGAGGAAGTGAAAGTAGTAATCCAAGTTAAACACAGTTTCATTGTTGCCTATATAGATATATGAATACATGGAGGGTAAAATAAGCCAAATCATCCGTGTAGCTTGTCAATGGACTCAGTTGAGCGTGTTGAGCATCAAATGCATATAAATCTCGACATTATGAACAGGCGATAGTTTCGGATGACCAAGTCAATTCACTGTATGAATGCCATAAGAAGGGCAACCTTCCTATGATTATGCTTTCATTCCACGTATACCAAAACGTTTCGGAAACATATGAAAATTACATTGAGACTCAACTCACATAAGTTCACACACATTGGGTTTCAACTTTCAACAATTCTTCGGCAATGCCACACGCTAATTAAGAGCATTCACGATAAGCCCAAAAACTCCAATTCACTCTGAATCAACCAATCATATGTCATGACTATCATGTGTCTCGTAACAACTTTTCATCCAGTACACCCTCGTTGCCACTTCAAATGGCCAAACTACCTGAACGCTAAGGACGAATTTCAACAAAACTCTAGGTTATCATTCTCAACAACATGATAACTAACAACCACATGAGATATTATTATGTGGCGTTTGATTGGAGGTAATATAATGACAATGCAGAACAATCAACTTTCTAATACAATCATGTCTACGTGTTTTCTGGTAACCATGATAAAAGGCTAATTTTTTCATTACAGTAATCTCATATAACCAAATATAGTAATGAAAAACAAAATTAAAAATTTGTTTACATTATAAGGTTGATTAAAACCAACCAAATAAGCCGTTGCTTGCACGAGCCACATAAGCCTGGTTCTTATACAATCATGAGACAAAGACACAAGTTTATCCTCGTAACAGGGACTATATACATGAATGGCAACTCATAAAAACAGAAGTCAATCCTAACAAGCTCAAAATTGTCACATGTAACACATTAGTAACAAAAAATCTCCAGTTAATAACAGTTAAAATCACAGTTCAACACCC
>NCQV01109639.1:816-13220 GCA_002740545.1 Lophocereus schottii | reverse complement strand
CCCCCCCCCCGAGAGACATGATTTCCCCTCTACTACTCCCAGTTAACAACTTGACATCGCCTCCCTCAACCAATTCTGGTCAGATAAAGAGACTTGTTAGTAGCCAATCACATGAGTTCATGGTTCGCTAGCCACCCTTAAGCTCACAGTTCATCTTCCACCTACTGTTGATTCCTTGAAAAATTAAGGGTCGTTTGGGGAGAGGGAGATGGTAAAGCAATCAAGGTGTAGAAAGAAACGGCGCAGTAGAGTGCAAAATCTGATAATGAAAGGCAGAAAAACGAACCAACAAGCCCTTGAGCTGGCCACAGAATCTCAGGTGTGGACAAATTAGTTGAGGAAATACATCAGAGTGAAAGAAACAATGGATAGCTGTGTTGTGAACGTCCATAAAATTGGTGCAACTTAAAGCGAATTTGACTCCTGTTGAACCGGTTGTTGACCAGCAAAGCAGAGAAAACTAGACGAAGTCGGCGGAGTGCAGCAGCTGAGAAAATGGATGGTTACAGGTCAGGGAGTTAGGGAAGCTACTTATGGGTTTTAATATGAGCCACCTGATTAATTAAGTGATGAAATTAGGACACCCCCTCCTCCAAAACATCTCTACCCAAACTTTGCCTCCCCTTAACACAGCTATTAATAATGGAGTTTAATTAATTATTAAGAATATGTGAGATAACTATAAGGCCTTCCCCACAGGCTACCTTGGCATCCCTCCACGGAACCTTCGCTTCAATCTTGGTGCCAAGCTAAGCTATTTGAACTGTTCATTTTGGTTCAATTACAAAAGTCAGACACTTAACCTACCAACATATAATAAGGATACCTGATACTTCCATTCTAGACCAAAAATGCAAATTGCACAACTGCAAACCAGTACATGTACCCAAGTTGGACACTTAAGTTAAAGACAAGGCCAAGTGGCATAGGTGCTACAAACATACATACTATCAGAAATCTGAGGGCTTGTAGCAAAAGTAACGTAAAGAACTGTGTCCATTCTCATGTGCGATATTCATCCCTAAGTACCAATTGTTGCACCAGACAGATTCTTAACACTCACCAAGTTACTGAACGCGACCTCTAGCAGCTAGATGTTCCTTTTTTGGAGTTCGTTTGAGAGCATGCATGATAGTGGGAATCATGGGTGCTTTTCGCCTTTTCAGCATCGTGATTCAACATCCACTGCACTAAACCACAAGACATTACCTTGCTGAAGTCTCTCCGTCTCCTCAATCAGTTGGATGACTACTTGATGTACTCTAGCAGCAATCAGAGATTCAATACACATCTTTTTTGGTCAGTCAGTCACTCCAGCTTCTGGCACAGGAAGGAGCCAAGTCCATAGAAATTTGTGAATTGACCATGCTGTCCCTAGTATTTCGGAACTTTTTTGTAGAAACTACAAAAAGTCCTTTACATCAGCTTAAAGATCATTGGAATGGGACAGTGAAAAAAGCCATTATAACTACCATTAATATCTACACCAAATCCAACTTTAGCATTCTTGCCTCTCCAGCAGTCTTCATAGAAACCAGATGATGGCAAATAGCATAGCCTTGGAGAAATTGGAATGAGTGGCCAATATGGCCTTAGAGAACTTGAACACTTTGCCATTCAGATAAATCAAACTATTGTCTACACTCTCAACACGAAAACAGACCTCTGTCAGCTGGAATTGACACTCGGGACTAGTTGGTCACAAATAAATGGGGACAAGCAAGAAGCCAATCAAATAGAACATCACCAAGAAGGAACTTCTATTTGGGTCAATGATCCTATCTCAAACCCGATCAGGTCAAGAACAAGTTCCTCAATCCCTTCAACAGCATATAAGATTGAAAGAATGTGACTGGACAAAGATTCAGCACGTTCTTCATCCAAAGAAAGCATTCCAACCCCATAAACATCCTCAGGTCGTTAGCAAGAAACCACAGAATATTTAAAAATTTCCATGTTTCTATGCTAGCAATCACAGTTTTTCGTACAAGTCACCAAAACCCACAAGCTAATAACATCCTAAAACAAGAACATACTTGATGTTTCAGCATTCTCTACTCATCTTTCCCATGTATAGCCAAAACCCAAAAAATCAATACCAAAGCCAATCCAAACACACAAAAGAACCATAATTTCACCACAAAACTATTCTACAAAAGTTCATGAATACACAACATAAACAAAATTGATAAAGGGGGGATACCTTGAGGGAAAAATTAAGGGCAACCGAGGGATAATAACGGAGCACACTGCTACCATTGCCCCTCCAAAGAGAGAGAAACCCTTCTTCCCTAACCGTCCGAAAGATGCAATCAAACATGCCATTGAACTTTCTGTGCCTACCAGCAACAATGGCGATGTTACTCTCCTGGGTCTGCAACAAAAGCTTGGCCCTTTCAATAGGAGCAACAATGGTGTGAACCAAACCCCCCATAACCGCTCCCGCCATGAGATCCCTTTGAAACCTGGTGGCATATCTCCATGGCCCAGTTGCTGTTTTCGCCATTTTTTCCCATGTATCTTCGCTTGAGATTGATGGGCTCTCTTCTCCTTCATATTTCACCATAATCGCACTATTTACCCTTATTTGTCCCTATTGGCTGATGCCCATGTCCAATTTTCAACCTGGGATATGCCAGATATGATATAATCCGTGATTAAAGCTGAATAAAGCCGTGAACTGTGTGAAGAATGTTAATCCCTTTTCTGGGTTTCAATTGGAAAGGGGGAATCTTCCAGGAGGGGTCAGAATGATTGGAATTTTCCGGCACAAAAAGGATGAAGAAGGCAATGGAAGAACGTTGGTTGAGAGATAGACTTTTGGATTCAAATGCTCTTGATTTGAAGCTGGAGGGTTTCGCGTCTGAGATGAAGGCAGCGAAGATGGAAACAACGACGAAAACGTGGATGCCTTTGTCGGACTCGGGCAAATCAGAACAAAGGGTCATTCGTCGCCGAGCTTGCCCTGTCCTTGCACGCGTGGCAAGATTACGTCATTAAAAGGGTTATTATTGGCTTGGTATTGAATAATTGCAATCTTCAAACTTATCTCTTCATTTGATTTGATGTGATTAATTTTTTTGGGTATTATTTTTTTATTGATGTATTGATTATGCGAATGTATATAAACTAAAGCATTAATTAAAACTTTGGGGTATAGCGATTAAGGATAGTGTATACATCAAACTTAAGTTTCACAAAAGGTACAAATTTATTGTGTTACAAATATTTTAATTTTTATATAGTACTTCTAAGAGTGTGTATTCTTACAAGCTGCGCAAACACACACATATTAAAATTTGTATATGTAACAAATACCCATATGTAAATTGTCACATATACAAGACATGTTCTTTTCGTTGGGAAATATGGGTTGGAAAATAGGTGAAGTTGATTGAAATGGATTGAAGTGGGTATTTTTTTGTTGAAGTGGGTTGAAGGAAGTTTAAGTATGTTGAAATAGTAGTTGGTATATTTTTTATATGATGAGTAGAAATTAGTTAAAATAGTGAATTGAAGAAAATTAAAGTTAATAATTTTTATTGAAGTTCGTGAAGCAGGTTGAAGTGGCTTAAAGTTGATAAATTAAGAGTTACCAATGAAAAGAATAGGGCCATAGATCGAAAAATTTTACTTTAAGAAAAATGTTTTCTCTAAAATATCATGCTTAAATACTCATTCAAAAAGATATCGACCTTGCTTGGTAATGGGGGTTTGGTTATAATAGATGTTTGGACAAAAATAACTGTTTAGAAGAATTTTAGTTGTTCTAGCGAAGTCAAGCAGCCAAATAATGTTTGATAAATAGTTGTTTGGAATGGTTAGTTGGTACCAAAAAGTTCTTTTTGAAAAAACTATTTTTGTTAGTCTTTTGAGAAGAGCTTTATGTAGAGGGCATGTTCGTTAAAAATTAGCTGTGTTTAGTAATACTTATCTGTTTTACTAGCTGTCAGCGATTTTATCTACTAGTGGTTAGTGGTTAGTTGTTCAATTAGGGATTTAAAATAAATGCGTTTTGTAAATGTAGCAATTAAAGTAGCTGATTTATATAAAATGATTAAAAAAGACATAATAAATAATGGTTTTTAGTAAATAAAAATAAGGATTTTGTAATTTATAATGCAACTACTGGATAGAGGTTCTTAAAAGTTACTTTCATTAGCTCTTGAAAAACACTACATAAACCTACCACTACCTCATCCACTATTTTATCGAACATTTTTAAGTCACAGTTTATAACATTTTGATAACTACAAACTACTAACTTCTACGTCAACCTAAATTATCGAACACAGCCAGAAATGACTCATTTGTCCCAAAGTTTGGAGAAAATATACCACATGCCAATAAAAAGTCCTTTACAAAATAAAGGCATATATAAAATTTTACTAAACAATTTTTTTTAAATAGTGGATTTTACCAAACATTTTTTTCTAGAAGTACTCAATTCAATTGGCAACTAACAGTTGTTTGTCAAACATGACCAAAAAGCTTTTTGGATAGAAAAAGAACTTTTGAGAGCCATTAACTATTTGACGTTGGTTAGAAAACTATTTTGGGTGGTTGACCGATTAACTTTTTTGGATTAATTTTTTATTTCTAAAAAACTCTTTTGCAAAAGGTTTCACTTAGTTTTTAATGTTTATGGTTAAAATGATCATATCGATCCCATCTTTTAACAAAATTAGCCAATGACACTCATTTTTTTCTTTTGAGATAAGAGTTGTGTGAAAAGATATCTACGTCAATGCTTCTAATTTAAAATCTTTTAATATTGAACAAATAGTTTATGCTACTTAGTATTCCATAATAAATAGAGCACTCTCAAGTTGTGGTATATTTAATTATTATTAAAAAGGAAATCACATTAACAAAAAAAAAGTGTCATAACAGTAAACAGGAATTGGATAAACGACATAAATTAATTTCATACATCACAAATCCATAATTTATAATTCCTAATTCATATTGAGAAGAAACATATATATATATATATATATAAAATAAAAAAGTCATGAGCATCAGTGAAATTTTACAAAATAATTTAATCAAAAACAACTAATTTCATCAAAAAAAATTTTCAAAAACAACTAATACAATTAGTTAACTCAAACAATCAATTCAATGAGCTAAAAACTAACAATTGATACCTTATTAACAGACAAGGTCATCAGCTATCCGTTAGCCTAAAAACGCACATTCACCAAATCAAATCCTTAATAGTTCTCAGCTAAAAGTTTAGCAAAGTCATTTCCTAAAAGTTGTTACCTATGGTATATCATTGTATGGCACTTGAGAAAGTACATAGTAATGGTTTCCCCTATCCATGAATGCGCTATTGGCTTAGTATTTTAAGGCTCCATTTGGTCATTAGAAAATTTGATAGAAAGAAAAATTGAAGGAAAAAAAAAGTTAATGAGAAAGGAAGTTTGTTTTTCCTTGTTTGGATTGAGGAAAAAATACAATAATTTGGATAAGAAATTTGACTATTAATGAGTTACTTGAATCATGTTGATATCATATTAGCAATGCGAGGTTGGGAAAATCAGGAATTCTTTTGGAAATTTTTCCCAAACTTTCCTTACCATTTTTTGAGGAAAATTTTATCACTTGTTTCTTACAATTTTTCAACCTAATTTTCATCCATGTTTTTTTCTTTGTGATTTTTTCTAGACCAAAAACAGAAAAAAAATTACTTCTCCAATTTTTTTCTTTCTACCAAAATTTTCAAGTACCAAGCGGAGCATACGAGTAAATGACAGCAGCCCAATCAACAAGTGGGGCTGTGGGGGGCCTTGAGATGGGTGTTGTTGATCTGGTCCCCTTTGATCTATCATTCATTCATTCGCAATGTTGTTGCCTCCACTGATGTGCAAGAAGGAACAACTATCAATGATGTTGAAGTACACCACGCTTGCCACCCCACATTACCTTCCATCTTTTCCCTGGATCCATTCCTAGCAAGTTTATGCCTTTCTGCATTTGTTTGTACTCTGGCTCCTGGGTCACCGTAGTTTGTCAACAATATCCAAATCCATGCCTTGATAGTCTCCCATAGGTGAGATATGATATGGGGTTTAGATGTATCAGTCTTATTCTTATATTGTAGTTCGGAAAAAAAAAAAAAGACGTAGAGCGTAGTTTATAGGTATTTTGCTTTAACTCACTATAATTCATGTCGTATTCTTTCCAAAAGTTGGCTGTCAGAAAAGTTTGTCAACCACGTGTTCGACAAAATGATTATATGATTTTGGTATATATTGAAGTACATCATAATGTCCATTTGTTGGGTCTTCAACTATCAATTGATTCTTCGTTGAGTTGCTCACTAGTAATGACGTGTCATTAATGTAGGCCTTGACTTCAAATCTTGAATATTGATTGATTGCTCAAAGTAGCAGGGGAGACATGATACATGAAAGGCATGTGCTTATATGGGGAGATATGATACATGGGAAGGCATGTGCTTGTATGCTCTCTTGCTTCGGAGGCTCGGAGAGGGAGAG
The DNA here is from genome assembly GCA_002740545.1 of Lophocereus schottii. NCBI lineage: Eukaryota > Viridiplantae > Streptophyta > Magnoliopsida > Caryophyllales > Cactaceae > Lophocereus > Lophocereus schottii. The sequence goes on along the minus strand of NCQV01109639.1, from coordinate 6,714 downwards.
GAGTCAAAATTTATTAGTATCTCATTATAGGTTTCTGTAATAGAAATATCTTGATATGAATAAATTGTCAGTGCATTACAGTTCTCTATGGAGTTCTATATTCAAATCTGAATAAGGACATATCTTGCCTTTAAACCTCTCCTTTGTTTGAGATTGGCTTCTTTAAGGGACTTTGCAAAATTGGTAACCTGATTAGTTGTCATTTTGGACTGACTTTATGCTAGTGGATATCACTTCAAGGTCTTTGCTTGGGTAACATGGAGCTTTCTTTTGGGTTTCCCGCAACATCACAACTACTTTTAGTGTGTATCCTACTTACATAGGCGGAGCTATGTTGGTTATTGAGGTATCCACAGACATCCCTAGCCGAAAAAAATTTTAATGAGCTGTATTTTTGAAGGGGCTAAATTGCCATATATAAACACTTCTAAAATAGGTAGTTTAACAAATAGACACTCCTGTTCTATATGTCCAGATCCGCCACTGCATGCTTATGTGGTGTCTACGAAGATCTATATTAAATGACCTCACCTATGCGGGATTGTTGCAAGTGGACATTAATCAATTAAGGTCCTTGTTTATCTAATATAGTAATATGGAGATTTTTGCCAGTTATTTTGATGTACATGCAGTTATGTTGAAATTAGTTACGCCCTTGATATTTGTTCTCATCTCATGATAAGCATCATTGGTCCATTTTCTACTTGTAAACATTTCTTCCTCATGCTAGCTTAACTAATCAAGCCAGAGAAAGATGTTTATTTTGGCATTAAATATCGTTAAAACCCTTACGTAATACCTTATTCCAATTAAGGAACTTTCAAGGCTGCAAGTTGATTATGTAAACTAATTCAGTTTTCGAGACCGAGGTGCACGTGATCCAATCGTTGAAGATTCTCATTTTCCTAACGCACAGAATCCTACACATCAGCTATATGCTATTCCTGAATGCATAATGAAAGGAAGTTGAAGGCTCATTTTTGCTGCAATATAGCCTATGATGTCGTAACTGCCATCTGCTGTGTACTTGCACATGGATAGCATGGCAGTCCTGGTTCTTTGGGCTGCATTTTCATGCTTTCTTGCAGTTGCCAATGGACTTCAGACTGCAGGCCTCAGCAAGAATGGTTCAATCCCTTCATCTATGGCTGCTAGAACTAAGCAGCCTTACAGAACTGCGTACCACTTCCAGCCTCCAAAGAACTGGATGAATGGTAAGCCTGTAAAGCTGAAATATTTCCAGTAGGTGTTAATGTTGCTTAATGTGATTCTTCTATGTATTTTCCGTTGTTGTGACTCTAGCTGCTCTGTTTTTTCTGCTGCTAATTCACACGTACACCTTATTGGCTGCATGGTTTGACTCGCGTTCAATGGATTCGCAGATCCTAATGGTATATATTGCACCCCTTTTTGTCGTCCGTTGAAACTCAGATCTCTTCAGAAACTAGAGCATCAATGTAATTTGTTCACATTTTGTGTACAACAGGACCAGTGTACTATAAAGGGGTTTACCATCTGTTCTATCAGTACAATCCTTACGCTGCAATATGGGGCAATATGACATGGGGACATGCAATATCATATGATCTGGTCAACTGGGTTCATCTTGAATATGCTTTGAATCCGACTGAGCCATATGACTTGGGTGGTTGCTATAGTGGGTCTATCACCATCCTTCCAGATGGCAAACCTGTTATTCTTTACACTGGAGCAGACACTCAAAATTTTGAGTCACAAAATTTGGCATTCCCTAAAGACCCCTCGGATCCTCTCCTTAGAGAGTGGGTCAAATCCCCTAGTAATCCCGTAATTCCTGCAAATGATGCTGACATCGATCCTGACAATTTCAGAGACCCAACGACTGCCTGGCAGGGTCCAGATGGTTTATGGAGAGTCCTTATTGGTGGAAAAATAGATGGTAGGGGGCTGGCATTTCTGTACCAAAGTAACGATCTTATTACTTGGACTAGAAATGAGAAGCCTCTTCACTCTTCTGCAAAAACTGGCATGTGGGAGTGCCCGATTTCTATCCTGTGAAAATCAGTGGCAAAAATGGAGTTGAGAACTATGTCGAGACCAAATATTCCACGTTTGTTCTAAAGGCAAGCTTTGTTGATCACGACCACTACATACTTGGCCATTATAAGGCCAAGACAAATGAATTCGATATAGAAACAGAAGACTTCATGGAGGGTAATACAGATTGGAGATATGACTATGGAGCAAAGTTTTATGCTTCTAAGACATTCTTTGATGGTGGGAAAAGAAGGAGGATACTCTGGGCATGGGTACCAGAGTCTGACACTAGAGCAGATGACATCAAAAAAGGCTGGTCTGGCCTTCAGGTAATACCACTTTGAGACATTTAGGCTGTTGCACATGGAGACATCGCTGCATAACTAACTGATCTTTGAGTCACCGTATATCTTTGTTTCAGTCTATCCCTCGAGCATTATGGCTTAGTACTAGGGGAAAGCAATTAGTGCAGTGGCCAATCCGGGCGATTGAAATTCTCCGCAAGGAGAAAGTAGAAATCAAGGGGACAGAGCTCAACAGTGGATCGCTCATTGAGGTGTGAGGCATTACTGCAGCACAGGTAGCCATTTATTGCAAATTAGTACATCCAACTACTGGTTTTAAAACTATGTGAAGCCAATAACTTTAGTTTCTTTCTATTGAAGGCTGATGTGGAAGTCTCATTTGAACTGCCAAGCTTAGATGAAGCTGAGCTGATGGAGCCAACTTGGGTTGATCCACAGCTCCTATGTAGTCAGAAAAATGCAAAGGTTAAAGGTGCAGCTGGACCATTTGGCTTACTGGTTTTGGCTTCAAAGAACTTTACAGAACAAACTGCAATTTTCTTCCGGATATTCAAAAATCACCGTGGGCATGTGGTCCTGATGTGCAGCGATCTGAGTAGGTGGGTATCAAAAATGAAGCAGTTTCCAGTTCCTTGCTCTTCTTAAATACTTTCTTCCCTTCATTCATTTCAATGCTGCAATCCACAGGTCCTCTCTAAGGAAAGAAGTTGATAAAACTAGTTTTGGAGCTTTTGTTGACATCGATCCCCCTCAAGAGAAAATTTCACTTAGAACGTTGGTACTTGCAATATCTTTAATTATATTACAATTCTACTCTTTCATTGTTGACTGACAGCCAATCAATTCCATTTCAATTTTAGGGTGTAATGGAAACATCATATCACAATTGGATGGGTAAAGCTCCTATATGTAACGCCTTTATCATGTCCTTAGTGGGACTTTAGAGGTTGGTCTGGTCAGGACAGGAAGCACCTCTCTATGATAAGTTTTAAATAAGGATTGCATGATAATAGTCTTCCAGATGTTGCCCGCTCACTTGTTAACAATCTCTCCATAGTTCCATCCAAACGGTTATTTTTTTATGTCTTACTCTCCCCTAGTCTAATAGAGGTGGAATTCCCAGTACTTGTTTTCTTTGCCTTAGAAGCAGCACTTTATGTTAAATCTGGCAATGGTTCTATGGCAACATAGAATGGTCTACTTCACAAACACCAAAGGAGTGGGTTAATAGGTTTTGTGCAGGTTCAAATCCCATTAAAGGTATGGATGTGTCCCCTTCTCCACTCACTTTCTTATGCCTTCTTCCTCTTGACTGTCCCCATGAGAGATGAGGCGGCCTAGGGCCCTTCATTACCTAACCGAGAAAAGAAAATGAAAAGAAAAGTTGGTCTAGTTTACATCTTGCCAAGTCACTAGCTAGAAATCTGGAATGACTGAATCTTGAGCTTTGTTTTTTTCTTTTTTAAATTTTATTTTTCCATTTGCATTTGATATTTTAAACCTCTCTGCAGATTGACCATTCAGTTATTGAGAGCTTTGGCGGAGAAGGGAAGGCTTGCATCACATCCAGAGTTTACCCAGTTTTAGCAGTTGGAAAGGAAGCAAAATTGTATGCTTTCAACAATGGAAATCTTAGCATTCAAATCTCAAAGCTTGATGCTTGGAGCATGAAAGAGGCCAGCATTGTCCCTTTTACAAAAAGGAAAAAACCACCCGCCTAACATTGCAGTTGTTCGTGTGCCTGCCGTTTGTACTAAGATTTGCCAAGTTCCTTGATGACTGCTTGTTTCCCTTTCCAAGCGATTACTGTTCAAATAAAGATTTTTTATTCAGCGTGTTGTCAAAAGAACAAATCCGTGTTTTGCTTGTCAAGGTCATCCTCTCCTCCCTTCAACGCAGGACGTGGAGGGAAGAAGTCAACATGATCAAAATTGGGTGGTTCATTCTTCAGGCTTTTGCCCCTAACTGCACGGAGAAGTCGGCTGGCCCGTGTAGAAGTTCGAGGCATCTTGTATTTTAATAACAACTTTTACGGTTCCATTGCATTTCTCGAAGCTTCACCTGCTTATGGTAGGAGCTGGATTGTTTTGAACACTATCATGCATTTCCTTCATGCGTAATTATGTGAGGAAGATTTAATAGAATATAATCATTTGCTTCTGTTTATAATTAAACGTGCAATTTTATGCTTCATGAATGTTTAGCAAAAATCTCCACTTCATTAGGAATGATACCTTGCAATGCAGACAGGGTGGAAAATAACCAGAACTATGTAAATAGATCTGTGGTGGTACCACACTGTGGAACAGAGAGTATTATCAGGATCCGTTCAGAACCCTTTAATCATAATGCCTCAATCGGAGGAGATTCTTCTGTTATCAAAGAACCTTTACGTTGGTTGCAATTAGACTTTTACACACTTCTATGTCAGACTTTTTGCCGGTTGGAGTTATGTTTAGTATCCCTCTAGCAGGAAACTTTGACAAGTAATTCAGATTAGCCTTTTATAATGAGACTTATTATCTGGTCTTTGAGGACTAAGGGTAAGAAAATTTGCTGTTCCTGTCAACCCAATTGGCAGCTGTTATGCTCTTGATGCTGCACCTGCACGTTGCTACTTGGCTTGTGAGTCTTGCTGCGAGCTAAATTGGGTTTTATTTGTCTGAGTTCGGATAACTGGGGGCCGAAGAATTTGTACTTCTTCTAGCTACTGTTACCAGGTGACTGGTCCCTGCTACGTAGTTGGCCCTGTATCCTATCAATTCTCATGCGCTTCTTGAGAAACATCATGGATAGTCAAGTCGGGGCTTCACTGTTCTTAGGACCTTCCGACTGAAACCTTTTTGCTCTTTTATGTTGCTGGGAAAAAGAGCTTCTGTATTTAATTTATACTCGTTAGATAACTTCCTCAGAGACCTTGCAGAAGAAGTCATGACACCAGCGTAGAGTTCCATTGAGGTTTTCATTAAAAAAAAGCACATTTGAACTTTTCCCACCGTGATCTAGTCAACTGGCAGAGTTTTTAAGACTTGAGGAGGATTGTACGCCAAGGGCTTCAATGGACAGCGCTACTTGAGTACACTTAGGGGTTGCGGGGAGGAATGGCAGCCTCATTACTGTCCAGGAGAGAAAGATGATCTTGGAACTCAATCGAATGATTACTATCCTACAGCAATTGGATGTTTTCTACATGGCTTCTAACACGATGAAGTATGGTGTTGCTAGTTCATGGTTTTGTTGTTGATATCATCCCTTTGGCTGAAAGAACAAGAAGTTCAATTTTGGTATTTTGCATACACTATGAATCAAAAGTTACATAGGCATCCCTTGTCAGATTCTTTTGCTTCTACTCCAATGTTCCTGAACTCTTCACCGACATTTTCGTAAGTTAGGTTGTCTCTTGATGTGAATATCTGGGCCACTACGTACTAGGTGTTCATCTTTTGGTCAGCAATATATTTGATAAGTTATTAGCGATGGCAATTTATGTCAAAGTGAATATCCACTGCTGCTATAATGCAGATCTGAACAGTAGATATGCAATTGTTTGCATCCAACAGTCTTTCCTTTTTTTGGG
>NCQV01109636.1:10526-28101 GCA_002740545.1 Lophocereus schottii | reverse complement strand
TCTGAAGCTGATAACCTGAGTCTGCTGTGCTATTTTGGCTTCATGAACTGTTTTGAGTTGGTATGCCTTACTCATGGGCTGCCTAAAAGCAAGGAAGAGGGAAGGCTATGACTTGGCCTTAAAAAGAAAGAGTCAGATTCAATCTGAGTTTGGCCAATCAGACTGAAGGTTTCTTAATCCATAAGATGGTGGGGGTGGGTTTAAAAGGCAGCACGTTTTTAAAGATGGGATCTCTTGATGGTATCTACAACCTGGAAGCTGAAGGTGTTGTCATGCTTAAAGGGAAGTAGAGACCGGCAAAATGGCATCTCTGGATGGTTCATGTTAGTTTGTTGTTATTTGCTTGTTAGGGGTAAGGCTACCTATAAGAAATTCTTCATAAACCCCTTCAGCAGGAGCCACATACGGCACTGGGATTGTTGTCATTTGTGATCGTTTTTTCTGTTCTGTGTGATGATGAAGTAGTTATAATGTGTATCCCTTATTGGTTCCTTGCCTTTTGAGTTCTGACTCATCTTGTTCTCACAAATACAATTTCTTCTTTCCAGGGAATAATACCTATTATCAACTGGGAGAGATCGACATTTAGTACACCAGTGCTTGGATTACTGTTATTTATTACTGTGGCATTATTTCCTACCTTTCTTATACCGTCATCACCTTCTATGTGGGTGGCTGGAATGACTTTTGGTTATGGATATGGCTTCCTATTAATCATGTCAGCAGTGATTATTGGCATGTCTCTGCCTTATCTCATTGGATCCCTCTTTTATCATAAAATCCAGGTTAGCATTCTCTCTTAAATACTGTTATGATCGATGGCACATTCCAAAGTGTTACTTGTTCTTGGTTATTTGTACTTACGACTTGCTCATTTTCGGTAGGAGGTGATGGATAACCACCCCAAAAAAGCTTCTGTCATTAGATTAGCAGGTGAGGGAGGATGGTTTGAGCAGTTTCGAGCTGTGGCATTGATAAGAATTTCACCTTTCCCGTACATCGCATACAATTACTGTGCTGTCGCGACAAATGTGAAATATGGACCTTACATCTTAGGGTCAATTTTGGGAATGGTTCCGGATGTTCTGGTTGCAATCTATACGTAAGTTCTTACCTTCCCTGCCTATAATTGCTGTCATATATGCCTCTGATGTTGAGGCTTTGACTTATGTGTAAATAATTATAATATGGCAAAAGTTTTCTTAGCGTTATCCCCGGAAACCATGGAATGGTGTAGTGTGTCTGTTTGGAGTATTTTGTAGTTTTTGATAATACAGAGCCTTCTTTCTAGCTATCCAAACTAGGAACCTTATTTAAATGAATCAAAAGACCTTATATTATTGAAAAGGCAAATGCGGAAAGCAACAGTGGAAACGGATTTACTAGAGCTTGTGAAGACATGACTTGGTTACCTTATTTTGTAAAGATTTAGACGGTGGAGCCAGATCCATTCATGAGCATCTACCTGTATAAACATTGTCAAACAATGAAACTATACTTTATTACAAAAAAGTCCTAAAATGTTAATTTTTAATGAACTATATTTCCTTCCATCAGAATACAATTCAAGGTTCAAAATTTCAAGAAACTTGTTTTCTTCCAAGAAATAGATTCGGAATTAAAGTAAGGAATGACAAACATGGAAAAAAAAAGGCCTCTGTACGTAAAATTTGTCGAAAATGTCGTCTAATCTGCAGACGAGGACAAATTATAGTAAGTTGTTCTAACCTAAAACATCAACAATGACGAGGATAATTAGTCTACCAAAATAAACGGAATTTTGTAAAGGATTTGATTGATGGAAAAAAAAAAAAAACAGGTGAAGGATTTTTTTGGACATCAAATGGATATATCCATATATCTGTAAGTTATATTCATAAGATGATAAAATATGGCAAAACCTAGACCAAAATTTCGTTGGAGTAGAAATCGGCGTGTTAGTTCGCATAAGGGTTCACGTAAAATAGCAAAGGGCGTTATTCATATTCAAGTAGGTTTCCACAATACTATTGTGACGGTTAAAGATGTAGGAGGTCAGGTGGTTTCTCGGGATTCTGCCGGTACTTGTGGATTTAGGGGTGCAAAAAGAGGGACACCCTTTCAAACCGTGGCAGGAAGTGCTATTCGTACATTGGTAAAACAAGGTATGCAAGAAGTAGATGTTGATTACACTAAACCAATTATTAACTCTTTGAATCCAACCTTGGAATAATTTTCTTACAATGCAGATGACATTCTTATAACTAGTTATCCACAAGAATGATCTACAAACAGACTCAGTAAATTTAGGTACCTTTGTGGAAAGGCCAACGATTTCGCGCTTTAAGCTTGTAATCCTAAGTTCCTATCTGGCTAACTGTCCTTAAGAATGTAACTTCTGTGGGATAATCAGTCCAGATGGCATATTTTTGGTCATATCGTTGGTCTTGGCATCTGGGCTTCCCTTTTCTGGTGTGCGCGTGTGCGCATGCATGCATGCAGCATGGGTTTTTATTCTGAGTTTGGACGCATGTCTCAATGGTGAAGGAAGATCCTTAAGAGTAGTCTTAGTTCTGGCCCGGTTTATTTTGTTGTGGGGGAGTTCTTTGAGTAGCTTGGGACAGGTGAAATTCTTGCAAGATGTGACACTTCACTCCAGCAATAAATAAGTAAATAGCAAAAGTGTTATCGGAGTCATATTTGCATAGAAGCTGATAAGAGAATTGTGATTCTCGATATGCTTGATGATTATAGTTGGCTCCCATAATGTTCTGTTTGCATTGATAACCCAAAGCTCAGCAATGGCGTTTTCTATTCCGCACATTCACTGTAGAGGTTGAATCCAGATCCCCGCCCCCCCAAAAAAAAAACCAAAAAGAAGGAATGCTTATTATCATCATTGGGCTTACAACTCCGTACCCCAACCCCAAAACCAATGGGTGCTTTGTTGGCGGATATTCATTTGATTGAGGGCTTCTTCTTTGCAGTGGTATATTGATCAAGACATTGGCGGATGCATCAGGTGAGCACCATGCACTGTCAGCACAGCAAATTATCTTTAACGTGCTTGGTTTTGCTGCCACAGTGGCTACAACCATTATCTGCACCATCTTTGCAAAGCGACGGCTGAAGACAATGCCCATTGAAGACGAGTCCCTTCTGCAGTGACCATTTGCTTATAGCCAGGGTTTGAGACCTCTGTATCTACCAGCAAATGGTCAGATAAAGAGTTCAACGATTATCATTTGGAAGTGTATGGTTGGTAGAGGTTTGATTCTAGAGAAGGGAATCCAGAGGGAGATGAAATTCATCTTCTTTCCTCTTACCTTTCTGTCTCTGTTGCCTCTTCTTGCTGCTCTTTCAGAGCCATTGTACATAGATCTTTGCTTTTTAGTTGCAGTGTCAAGTGAGGATATGGAATTTGTAAGGGTTTCTTTGTGGTCTGTAATCTAACAAGTAACAATTATGTAGGTACTTTTGTGAAAGAAATGCGCCCTGAAACCGAAACGCCATCTCTGATTCTTTGTCCATGCAAGATAGTCGATCTTATACTCTAACCATATTCTGATGTGGGTTGTGGTATGCTGTTTGCGCAAGAGATTTTGTAGTCAATGCAGCTAGATGGATATGTGTCACTTGAGTTCGCGCAAAGTCCAAGCCCAAGTCACAAGTGCGACTTCTATAGCTTCAAAGTTGTATTTTTCGGAGGTGATTACCGTTACTGATAGGAAGCCAGTTGAGAGGCATTCATCAATTGAGGTTGTGGTTCCGTGTGAGGACGACAGAGTTCAGTTAGTGGGGAAAGGCTCTGCTTCTGAATGATTGCTTTGACATAATTTTGGGGAATTTTGCTGATAAGTTGGCCATTTCAAAGCATGAAACCGAGACTGGGCTCCTTCTGAGGGGCTAGGCCCAACAATGGTTGGAATTGTCCAGTTATTTGCCTCAATTATTAAAAAAATTGGCTTAAAGTAAACCACTGTGAGGGTCAAATGTGCAAAATAATGTGAACTGGACATTTGCACAATGCCGTGTGTGCCAATGCAAAAAATTACAGCTAAAGTGCAAATGTGTAGATAACTGTATATTGTGTTTCTGTGCATTTTCTTCTTGGATGATAGATAAATGTTTGCATTGATGTGCAGGATGCAAATGGGTTGACAGTTTAGTGTACATTGTACAAACGTCATACTTCAAAGTTCAAATTATTACACACATTTGGCCTATATTTGGGGGTGTTTTAGAGCATCTGCAATGGCGTCCCACATCTAACCCCACCCAAAATAAGTTTACCGTGTCCAATTATGATATTGCATTCACCCATATTGGGGATTTAGACCTCAATTTTTAGGTTGAGATTAGAGCTGCATAACGGATCAAGTCGGGTTGGGTTCGTATTCGTGTCAAACTTAAACAGGTTGAGAATTCTTCGATCTGAACCTAACTTGTTTGTTAAATGGGTTGAAAAACTGACCTGTACCCATTTAATTTTAAATGGGCTGATCCGCTTAATCTGTTTAAGCTAAACAACCTGAGTTCAGTCGCCTAATTACTCATTTAGACATTTAACATTTTCAATTAATACGTAATTACATAATGTTAAAAATTAAGTTTATATATCACATTAAACAATTACTTTGCTCAGCTCTAGTAGAGTTCTAGGTAAGCCCTAAACAGAAGTGGGCCCCACGCACGTATTGGCAAAAGAGCAACCACGGTGCTAGTATTCGTAGCAAAAAAGCAAGCAACGGTCCAAGATAAACCCACATGTAAGCACTATGGGCGCTTTGGCCATGAGCCGACTAATTGTTATGAAAGAATAGGATATCCTCCGAGCTGAGGAAGTTGTGGTTGTGGACGTGGAAGCCGCGGAGGTCGAGCTAACCAAGGTGGACGAGGCAGTAGCAACCGTGGAAGAGGGTCAGGGCGTGAATCTGCCTATGCTGCCTAGGCCCAGAACGAAGGGACCACGACACTAGCAGCCTAAATCAGTGAGTGAGCCTAGTCCAAATTCCTGGGCTGACCAGCAAGCATATCTAGAGGCTACCCAGCCTCATTGAAATGTGATGTATCTATCAGGGGTTAAGCTTAACTCTCTTCAAGAGTGTAAGTTATACCATGAAAGATTACAATCAAGGGACTAACACAAAGAAAGAAACATGTAATAGCTAGGTGTGGTGAATTAGCTAAAACGTATGGAATGGATAGATGCTAAATTAATCCTTAGATAAAGATATCACCACCAAAGATTAATCTAGTGAAAATTAAACCTAATCTTGGATACAGATTTCACCACCAAGAACAAGTTTAGGGCCCTTAGTCTTGATAAGGATACAGAAACACCGTCAAATCAAGGATTAAGACTCACTTGATCACCACTCTAATCGACATAATTAGAGATAAGCAAGTAGAGGATTTCAAACAGTCATTTAAGGAGCAATGCTCAACTTTGATTAACTCACAACCTGATTACAAAAATAAAGCTTCTTGGCTTCTTATACACGAGTTGGTGCTACCTTAATCAATAGGAAACCTCTTAGGGAGGTTATTTCTTGATCAGGAAAACTCCTAAACTAGCTTAGGCAAAGTAAACTTACAAGGCATACTTAATTGAACTAAGTACAAATAATAAGCCTAGTGTTGTAACAAATTAACAACTAAACAAAAGTTTAAGCTCTTGTAATTAGGTAAGCTGATTCATCTTGCATGTCCACTTTACGGCCAGCAACTTAGAGAACTCTTGGTGTCCTTTCCTTGTGTTAAGGTAACGTGACACATCACTTGCTTAGCCTTTAAAGATGTTGACACGTGTCCTGCCATGTGGCACATATGTGTGGCTGCTTAGGTGAGTCACCAACTTAGTAAGCACCCAAATAGGCAAGGTGGAGGTGTAAGAAGACCTAGCTAGGAAGGTAAACTTAAGAGTGAAGCAATCAGCCACATGGAGGCCAATTTAGGTGCCATTTGGCCGTGAAGTTTACCTAGATTAGTGGTAGATTATGTGGCGTTTCTCTACATGGGGGGACACTTCTAGGTGTCAACAAATCCTGCTATTAAGAAAACAAGCTTAAGTCATGATTTAGATGCCTAAACAACAAGTTTAATCAAACCGCACAGATTAGGAGCTAAACCGGGTAGGTTTCTATTTTGGGCTGGGCTGGACTGGACTGGACAGCTTGGACTCTTTTTTGTGGGATTTTTTTGGCATTCCTGGTTACTAGACATCCTAAACTAACTTACAAAAAAAGAATTACATAATTTGGACATGATTTGTGTTATGAAATAAGAAAAACAAAACCGGATTAAAACTGTTCCAAAACTACAGCCTGGATAGTGTGAGTTTAAGGGTTGAGTTGAATTATCAAATGAAGTCCAATGACCCTGAAACTTAATTTATTGGAAAGAAAACATCCTAAACTATAGGGTGGACACTTTAAAGAGATCATACATTACCTAAAGGTTAGGTAAGTAGGGTTAGAAAATTCAGTCATTTGTTGGGCAGACCCGGGTGCAAATAGTTTAGGCTTCCTGATCTTCAAATAGAACTCTAAGTAATGCCTTTTGCAATGAAATTCGAAAAGCAGGGACCGGATTTGGCTTAGTGGGACATAAGAGTGAGCTAGAGTTTCCTCCAAGGAACTTGATTTTGAGTGATGAAAATGGACATGATGTCCATATACATCAAAATGCCTAAGGCCGGGTGTGAGAAATTATTAGGTAAACCCCATTGGATGTTTCACAGTGGAACGTCTTACCACATGATCGAGAATCTCACTATGTTGCAAGAGACCCGAGAAATTAAACCCATATTGATTGGGCTACCAGATGGGACGCATGCCTTAGGAAAGAAGCAAGGAATCATGTTGCTTGGGGAAAAGCTAAAATTGACCAATGTTGTATTTGTTCCATCCTTAAAGTGTAACCTTGTGTCAGTTGCTAGAATATGCAAAAAATTGAATTGTGTCATGACATTTTTTGATGATTTTTGTGTTTTACAGGACTGTACTTTGAGCACTCCGATTAGTGTGGGTCAGTAATAAGGAGGAGTCTACTACTTCAAAGAAGGGCCATTGGAGGTAGATCAACTGAATGCAGTTCATTCATCCAGTTTATGGCATAGGCGGTCAGGACATCCATCCAATGAGATTTAGGCTTTCCTTCCACATTTTTGAAGACCAAAATAAAGTGAGTGGCATTTGTTATCGTGCAAAGCAAATTTATATTCGATTTTCCATGAGTCATAATAAATCTAAGTATGTCTTTGATCTTATTCATTGAGATATCTGAGCCCTTACAGGAAGTCATTTTTAGTGATGCTCACTATTTCTTAACAATAGTTGATGACGCTAGCCGAGCAACCTGGGTTTATCTTATGCATGAAAGGAGTGAAACAAGCCCCATACTAAGAGACTTTATTGCTATGATGAAAACTCAATTTGAAAAGTATGCCAAGAGAATTAGACATGATAATGGAACGAAATTTACTTTAGGCCCAATGAAACACTTTTGTCAGGAAAAAGGGATTGTATGTCAAAGCCCTTGTGCTGACACACCTCAACAAAACAGAAGAGTAGAGCACAAGCATCGACATGTTCTCAACGTTGCACACGCTTTTCTTTTCCAAGCCCATCTACCGATTAGGGGGATTGTGTCCTCGCGACATCCCACTTGATAAATAGAACACCAAGCAAAATTTTGCAAAGCAAAACGCATATGAGGTACTTTATGGCCAACCCCCCTCCTATGACCACTTGAAGGTGTTTGGAACGTTATCTTTTGCATGAAATCAGACGAAGATCAAGGACAAATTTGGGGCTCGAAATATAAGATGTGTTTTCGTCGGATTTCCGTTTTGGCAAAAAGGTTGGAGAGTTTGTGATATGGTTACACAAGAATTTTTGTCAGCCACAACGTTGTGTTCCATGAGCATATCCTTCCTTACAGGACAGATACACCTCAACAAGACCTTCAGCTCATGCAAGAACACACCCTTTGGTTATGCATCTCTTTGATAAAGAAGTTGCGGGTAGCTTGCGACTAGACAGCGGGAGTGATCTCAGTGGCCAGCCCACTGGTGATCCAGAGTGGGCCCATCATAGGAAATGGGGAGTAGCCCAGCCCATGTTTCATCAGACCCAGTTGAGGTGCCTGCTGCATCAAACCCAGCTGGGCTAAGCCCACTTTCTAAGTGCCACTCCCCCCACATGAACTCAGGGGCTCAGCAAGATCTCGGCCCACTGCCCAGAAGCACAGGCCCATTCAGGCAGAACTTGGTCCAGACAGACTCCAATCCTGTAGTACCACAGGTCCAGGCAGAACCCGAGTGTGAATCCCGCAAAAGCACTCGACCCAGTCGCCGTCCGGCCCATCTATATGATTATTTGTGTTACAGTGCAAGGTCCAATGACCCTAGCATCATAACTCCCATTGCTCAGTCATTCTAAAAGATTTCCTCAAGTACGCGTTATCCTATACAAAATTATGTCACGTACAATAAATTTTCACCTTCTCACCAAAACTTTATGGCTACATTAACAAATGTTGTTAAGCCTAAGCATTTTAAGGAAGTCGTTCAAGACCACAATAGAGGTAACCTATCGCAGAAGAAATATGAGCCCTAGAACAAAATAAGACTTGGAAAATTGAACATTTACTGCCTGTGAAGAAGCCCATTAGCTACAAATGGGTTTATCAAGTCAAACACAACTTGGACTGTAGGATTCAACGATACAAAGCTCGCATGGTGAGTCCTGGAGATCATCAAGTCGAAGGGTTTCATTATAATGAAACCTTTGCTCCTACTGCTAAGATAACCAGCGTGAGATGTTTCTTATCAGTTGTGCTTGCAAAAGGATGGGAATTGTACCAGATGGATGTCAATAATGCTTTCGTCCATGGAGACTTAGATAAGGAAGTATACATGAAAATGCCCCCTAGTTTTTCTTCAACAACTCCCACCAAGGGATGCCGATTGCAAAAATCTTTATATGGACTTCGCCAAGCTCTAAGGTAGTGGTTTGCTAAGTTTTCTTCCAAATTATGTGAATATGGTTTCTTGTGCTCTTATGCTGATTATTCTCTATTTACCTATCGCAAATATGATGTGTTCATGGCTGTTTTAATCTACGTGGATGATATTATACTTGCAAGTAATGATTCGCAAGTGTCCACAAACTTCAAAGCCTATTTTAATGCTTGTTTTAGCATTAAAGATCTGGGCCGTTGAAGTATTTTCTTGAGATCAAAGTAGCTCAAGGGCTAGAACGGGTATTCCTCTGCCAGTACAAGTATGTATTAGACCTAATTGAAGAGTGTGGCCTTTTAGGGGCCAAACCTGTGGAGTATTCACTTGAAGAGAATCACGAACTAGCTTTGGCTACAAGACAAGAATTCATCGATGCTACAAAATACCGTCGACTTGTCAGACGACTCATTTGTCTTACCCCTACGCATCCTGAGTTGATTTCTATGGTCCATATCCTATCCCCCGGAAGGAACACATGGAAGCCGCATGTCAAGTTTTACACTATTTAAAAGGCACTGCAGGGGATGACATTCTTCTTCATGCAAAAAGTGATTTCCAACTTTATGGATTCTGTGATTCAGATTGGGGAGCACTAGGAGGTCGTTAGTAGGTTATTTTGTAACTCTTGGAGCTCATCTATTTTTTGGAGGACCAAGAAACAAGCAACTGTCTCCAGATCCTCAGTAGAAGCTGAGTACAGAGCCATGGCTGTGACTACCAGTGTGCGTGTCTAGCTGCGAAGTTTCTCAGCATTATTGGGGGTTTTTCATAAGCAACCTATGAAGCATTTTTGTGATAGCCCAGCAGCCCTACACATTGCCAAGAATCCCGTGTTTCATGAAGAACAAAGCATATTGAGCTTGACTATGACTCTGTTCGTACAAAACTTGTAGTTGGACTACTTGCATTCATTCATGTGTCATCCAAGTATCAATCCACAGGCATATCCACAAAAGCGCTCGGAAAAAGTCAATTCCAATATCTGAAGATCAAGTTGGGCATGGTCAATGCATGCTCCATCTTGAGGGGGAGTATTAGGAAATATATGATCAGGCAATAATCTAAATTATGTGAGAGATTTTATTAGATTTGATTTTATCACATTCTATATCTTGTACCTCTCCCTCCAAGTTAGGAGTCCTAGCATAACTAGTATTTGATAGGAAGTTGACTCATGGTCTTTGTATAAAGCCCCATGTGTAAGGGATTGAAAATCAATGAAGGAAAAATACACAACATACATGGCCAAAGCTTGAGCCGCTATTCACCTTCAACAGAATTTCGTTCCTAAATTTTTTCAGAGGTGCAGTTGCACCCAAATCAAAAACTACGCGTGAATAGCAAAGACATAGAAACAGAGAAAACTGGGGTCGTATGGCTATGCCTTAATGCAATTCCTCCTTGATGCCTATCATTGTTCTGGCCAGCCAATACATGGCCTTGTTGTCGTACCTCATGTCGTTTACTTAGGAAGCAGACCCTTTGTTGTGAACTTTTTTCAATATTTCTACTTGGTGACTAGTATGCTTTTTTATCGCTACGAGATAATTTTTGCGTTCTTGTTTGTAGTAAAGGTATATATAAAAATAATTGTTTGTAGTAAATATATATATAAAGAATGAATAATCTAATATTTCATTTGACATATGAAAAATATTTATTTTTTAAAACAAATTAATAGTTTTCAAACTTAAAGTATACTTATTAGGCGGTAAAATTTATAAGAAATCATGCAACTGAGATTTCCTATGTATTAAAATAATTATAATTAACTTAGTTGAATATGTATTCACATGTCATATATTAACGAATTTGATACATGGTTCCTTATATATAGCTAAAATTCGTAGTTTGATAATAGGACATCCTATAAAACTATCACACACTTTTATAGGTCTAGAAAACTTTCACATATCACAATAAAAATAAGAATATGTGTTAAATAAAAGATAATCTTACCATTGTTAATTGTTAATACTGGCTTAGAATCTTGTGTTTCGAAAACTAAATGCAATTTCATACCTTGTGTTGGTAGTCTATTGGTGGTATTATGTTGTATATATAAGATTTATAGTTATGATTGTATTGTTTTCACAGATCTCTAATATTCCATATGTTGTGTTTATATATATTTAAAAAGATAGGGTAAAAACCTATGCATTTATTTTATTATAATACAATGTATTACTTTTGTTAATGTTGGCAGTGGTCATAACAACAGAATATAGTATAATGTGTTATTATAATATTTACAATCAGAATATCTAGATAATACTTTTAGTAGCACTGATAGTGGGAGTTTAATATAATGTGTTATTATAATGTTTACAATATACTGTGTATATAAGTTTAATTATGTAAACTAGTCTGGACCCGTGCTTTGCACGGTGTATGCTACGGTAGATAGTTTGTGTTTTTGTGTGTGTGTGTGTGTATATATATAGAGAGAGAGAGAGAATCAAAATAATATAGGAATGTCCCATAGAAACTCAAATTTATCGAAAAATATAAGTAGATAGCAATTTCATGCACAATCATTAAAACTCAATAGCTAAAACAATAGATGATTGCGAAAGACATGATTTAAAGTATGATAGAGATTGTAGGTAGTCAAAATATAACTAAAATCATGCTAAATGACATGTTGATATGTTAATTTGTGGCGCCAATGACGGAGAATCCACCTTCTCTTCTTGTACCTACAGTAAAAATTAAGTTCTTAGTAATAATTTGATTAATAATGATATAATCGAAGCCTATAATTGCATCTTGTGTACCTGATGTACTTAGTATCAGTATTTCGTATGTAATACACGTCCCCCTCCCAACTAACTGGTACAATAAGAGTGACAGACAATTCTACTTCATGGTGTCGTGGAGACTCCATAACAAATACCCATGGTTTACCTATATAATTATCTATATTCGCATATAGAGTAGATGACCATATGGCTACAGAGAATGTTCTCATGAGATTGTTAGTAACTGAAAAATAAATTGTGGAAAACGTGATGAACAGTACAATACCTGAGCTGCATATGAATCCAATTCTATTGTACTTATATGCAAAAGAACCAGAGCATCCTCATGACGAACAATAAATCTTCTGCAATCTGTATGATCTCGCAATAAAACCCTGAAGATGTACCTATAATTCATGTAAAAGAATATTGTACGTAATAATGTACGCAGACAACTTGAAATGTGTGATCAAGACTACTTAATAATAAAACCCATTATCCATATTTTCTTTGAGTTAAACTTAGAGTTGCACATGTACAATAAGGTATATTTAGAGCAAATACATAAGTGTTGACACTTTTTTTGTAAGTAGTGCAAGCGTCATAAAGCAGTGGGTAGATCTCATCCACATATGCAAAAATGCGAAAATGTCTAACCTGTATATAGTAAAATAGCATTACATTTTATCTAACCTGTAAGCATGAAGTTATTTGTTATATAAGTATGTGTCTTACACTTTGCATAGCTATGTATTCATTCAATCTTATTCTTTTTGCAGCAAACAACTTCTCCAGATTTACAATCCTCAATGTTCTATTGCGCATGAAATCAAAGTGGCGCATCACACGTCTGGTCCCAGAGTACCTAATGCGTAAAATGAAAGTATTATATTTGCCAGCAATTGTATATAACTTGGATGGTGAATGAAACACATAGGTAATGTTTACCATTCTTCAAAGTCCTCTGTTGTTTGAATATCTGAATTAATCAGTAATCTACTTATCGACAAAGTAGAAACTGATATACCTATAAGCGTACAGATGTTGGAAAAAAATATATTACAAAAGTATACCATTGTAGTGTTGAGAAATAAACACTTTTACATACAAAAGATATGGTAATTGGATTGTGAAGGTACCTTCATAAACTCTAATGTGCACTCTAGAAGCAAGAAGTATATTTTCTTCATATAAATGCTGTTGAAGATAGGTGCCCTCCACCTCCGCAAAATCTCCCCACAAAGTTAATCATAAAGTCTGCATTTTGTATTCGTAGATTATATGTGCTATTATTGGGCAATAAAAGTACATTAATAAGAAAGCAGAAATAATTAGCGATGAAAATACAAACCGTATATTAGAAAGTAGCAATTCTCATTTTACAGTGCCCCTAGTTCTTGTCTTTTCCAAAGGGAATAGAGCAACTACCATGCCAATGATGTCTATACCAGAACAAAATAAAAATCTTATAAATATCTACAAAAGCATATAAGTAGATTTGCCATGTGTAAATTGTAATTTGTAAGCTATATTTACCTATTATGTTATCATGTAACTTAAGATGTCGCGGGACATCGATGAACGATACAAAGGGTGGTAAGTGGTGGGGAATGTCAGAGCAATCATTAATGATATCTTCAAGTCTCGTTTGTGGCGTAAAAACCAACTTCAAATTATTGGTGACCACATTCCTTTCTCCATCTGTTGCCGTATCAACTGAGAGCCCAGAGATGTGGTAAAGGTTGCCAGCTTTGAGTATAGAGTTCCACTGATTGATAGCATTATCACCTTCCATGATGCCTAATATCTCATCGTGCTATAAAACAATATCATACTTTGATATTCAGTATACATCTACGTGTTGGTCACATTTTTAGAACTTAGATTAGCTCGGTACCTGGTAGTCCATGAATATAACTTTCCACATATTGCGTTGTTCGTAAGTATGAACCTTCATGAATCTCATCAGATGAATAATTACTGTCACAGATCTATTGCAAGGATTGATGGCACATATCGACATCGAACTATGTACTAAACTTGTCATGTCTATAATCATAAAGAAATAGATGAAATACATATAGATTAGCCCAAGATGTAACAAACTAAATGCAGTTGTAAACATAAAATACTAAGTTCAAATGTGTAATACTAATAACAACAGCATAATTAATGGACTGGGACTAACCAAGAATCCTCAACATCGTTAAAAACTTCACGGTAGACGATGTTCTTGGTCATATTATTAGGCACACCCTTTTTATTACAAATCAAAAACCTTAGCCCTGAAGGTGAAGTGACGGGAGAGATTGCAACATATAATTGACCATCCGAGAATAGAGGGTTTGGTATATATACACCTACATATTGCAACATTTGACCTTCATTTTTGTTAATTGTCATTGCAAATGCCAATTTCAAAGGGATTTGTCTTCTCTTCAATGCAAATTGTGAATCCTTATCCGAAGGACTTAGATCAATACGTGGGATTGTTACCGTTTGTCCTACATTTTGACTAGTCAAGATTTTTGCTTGGATGACCTCAGTTTTAAGTCTTTAAATAGTCAAACGGGTGTCATTGCATAAACCAATTGAAGGATCAAGGTTTCTTAAAAGAATAACTGGAGCACCAACTTTCAGCTCAACTTCATGATTTGGGAAACTCGAAAAGTTCATGCTGTGTAATAGTTCTGGTAGATTAATATCATCAATGTAAGAATTGGTAGTACATGGTAGGAATGTGTCAAAACTCAAATATGTATGGCTACTACCTGGAAGTATCGCTAGGATTTGAGAATTCAAATCATCGACATCTGTGTTTAATGGTGCCAGTATACAACGATCTTGAAAGTATTGCTCATCTTGGTATCTATGAAGTAAATTTGGGTACACAAACTCTATCAAATTTGTGAGACCGTTGTTATCATTGTTGATGATGAATTCTTCAGGAATCTGTATCCAATCTAGCTCACTACGTCCTAAAAATGGATACCCTCTATTGAACCATTACCAATGTTTATGGTCCACTCGTCAAAACTACTCAATCGTGCTTGTGCTTCATGACTTAAGTTTGAACTCATTAGCCTTACGTTCAGCCTGAGATGTAGCATAGTACAATAAGGCCAAAATATTGCTTTTGAGATTGACTGCAACTACATCTGCCCGATTACCCTTAGTTATGACCGGAAGCACTTGCCTAAAATTGCCTCCAAAAATGAGCAATTTCCCCTCAAAAGGTTCATTGGTAGAACAAACGTCCTTGAAGGTTCGCTGAAGAGCTTCAAATATGTAGTGATAAGTCATAGGAGCCTCGTCCTATATTATCAATGATGTTTTCCTTATTAGTTCTGCTAATTCAAATTGTTTTGAAATTGAGCAAACAGATGTCTCATGTATAGTAATTGGTATCTTGAACATCGAATAAGCTGTTTTTCCCATAGGCAGCAACAAAGCTGCTACACCAGAGGACGCCACTGAAAGCAATATTAAGCCCTTGGACCTGATATAAGCAATAAGAGCTTTCCAAAGATATGTCTTTCCTGTGCCACCACTACCATAAATGAAGGAGCAGCCTCCCTCTCCACATTCGTTTGATGTAGTTATTGATTGAAAAACGCATTTGATCCTGATTTAGTGTCCGAAGGTCCATGTCAAGGTTGTCTTTCTTTGTTGATACATCATAATCAAGTTGCTCCCTGATAAGACTATTACCCATTCGCCGCAACATCTCAAGTGAAGGTAAGAACATAGGAGGATAGTCCCTTAATGACATTCCATTTTTATTCAAAATTAACTTAAGCTCATACAATTCAAGGTTTCTCACCTGTTCATTATTTATCTCCATTTGGGGATTTCTTTGCTCTTGTTGTAACCTTCTCGGAAGGTCATCAGTGAGATCTTCCCAATGTGCCTCCCATAATTGATCAGGTTGTCCCACTTCTGAGAACATAAGTATTGAACAAAATATACTCCTCAGTTCAGCCCCAGTTGCCCATGTTGATGCTTCTGTCAATGCTTCATCCCACTCGTTAGTGTCATCTAACAACCCACGTGCTAAGCAAGCTTCTTTAAAGGTTGAATGCAGAGCTCCATTAACAGTTCTGAAGTCTTCGTAACATGTTGCACCCCAAACAATATGCAACAACATTGTCAGATAATATCTTTCCCCCATGTTAGGGTGAGCATATGGTATTTGACCTATGCAAACCCTTTTTTTCTTATAGTCCATTTCTTAAGGCTCTTATTTCATACGTAATATGCTGGGAATTCTGAATAGGTATATCTTCTTACATTTATATCTGCTATATTTGCGCGAAACCACCCAATAAGCATTGTCACCTTCTCTATTGCTTGATTCACCACATCATGAAGGTCATTTCGATCATTAAAGATAATGTATTGTTGTCCTGGTAAGTGGTATTGTAGCAATTCGATAGATGGGTAACCATGTGTTATATCAAACTCAAATATTCTCCAAATTGCATCTATGGTTAAGACATAACGACAATCTAAATACTGTTGTATTTTATCAACGTGTCTATATGAAGGTCCTGCTCCATCCTAGGTACTGTGAGCATTGTCGTCAATAACAATAGTTGCTTGATCAGGTCTCTTGTGCATATACTTGTGAAGATACTTAATAAGCTTCTTTTGAGCACAACGCTCAACATTTATATGCGCATCATATTTGACACAAAGGTCACAATTGTATGGTAAAACCCATCTATTATCAACATTCATACCACAAATTGTTACATTTCTCCCATTGTCTCTACACCTATATTTGACAAACCCAATCTCTTCAATAATGGTCTCATTAGAGAAGGCCTTTTGGGTAATGTTTTGTGCACTTACTACCATTTATACATGGGGCGTAAGAAACACCATTACCACATGGACCATGAATCATGTGTCTTGTAACTGTTTCAAATGATAGAGGGTCACTAACATTATCAGGTAGCTTAGCACATATAATGTTACCAATATCTTCTGCACACGTTGGCTTATCCTTATTTGCTAAAGTAAGCAAAATATGAGCATGGGGTAAGCCTCGCTTTTGGATTTCAATAACATGTATATCTGTGAATAGGAGAAATGACAAACTTGAGTGATAGAATAAATAGTGATATGTATGTGTACAATGAAGAGTTGGGCGAGAAACATACCTGCAATGACTTTGCCAAATAAAATTTTCTCCTTAAAATCTCGAGTCAGCTCTTTCAGCTTTAAGCGAAATACTCGAGCTACAATGTCAGGTCGATCACTGGCGCATTGGCCAGGTTCCTTTTTCGCTTAAATATTAAACATGAAAGACATAATGTAATATAGTTATATTAGAATAATGATTTTCATGGTAGTTGTTAGTATCCCAGTTTGAATTCTACTTATTGATAGACAGTTTATTTCTTGGAGGGGTACACGATGTTGTATTGCTAATTTGATTACTTTGATATTCAATCCTACTAAATGAAATAAATGGATTTGTTTTTATTTTTATTTTCAGTTGATTTAAGTGTTGTTTATTTTTGTTGCATTTTTTTTATTCGATTTCTTTTTTTCACTTTAATATTAAACATGATAAAGAATACAATTTCAGTCATATAGTTGAGAGCATAATAAAGAATATAAATTCAGCCACATAGTAATCCATGCATCTAGGTTTTGATCCAACAAATTGTGGGGAGGTGGCCCAAAATTGGGGGGGGGGCAACTTTTATAATTGAGTAAAATGTTTCCTTTCCTTTAACCTAAACTTATCTTCACTGTCTCTCTCTCCTCTCTGCCTGCCTCATTCTCTCTCTCTCTCTCCTCTATGCCTGCCTCTCGAATC
>NCQV01109636.1:0-10120 GCA_002740545.1 Lophocereus schottii | reverse complement strand
GGGGTTTTGGGAGGAAGAAGATCATGAAATGACCTTCGTCGGCGGCGCATGACGGTCACGTGCCACCCCTCCCCCGGTGTCATCTGATGGGTATGATCTTAGTTCCCTTTATTTTCGCTTTTTACACCTTATTTGCTTTCTGAGCCGATGTGGAGATTCAGGGAGTGGGGGGTTGGGGCTAGGATTTTTGGTTTGAATCTGGACTTTGGCATGAATATAACTAACAAATTGGGCATGTGTAAGACAAAGAGTATGACAACATTAGCTAATTGCAAACATAATTAATTAGTTAAACCATGTCAAAAACAATATTAGCATCCATTGGTATAGTGTATGCATATGATTCCCTTAAAAGTTACATATTATGACAACATTAGCTAATTGTAAACATAATTAATGAGGAAGTGATTATTATTAATACAATCATGATAAATATAGGGTCCAACATAATATGAAACCCTTTGCAGTGTTTGTCCGAAAATAGGGAATAATAGTGTTTATTACCAAAAAGGCAGCAAACATGAGTTCATTAATACCAAAAAATCAACAACAAAAAAGAGATGAGAGACTGACCTGAGGATTGGAAGCCCTCAAAATCAGATCGAAGAGCAAGATGGAGGCAACCGGAGTCGGAACAGAAGGAATTTTTGGGTTCTAGATCGGAGGCTCTAGACTGGGAATAGTGTTTTTTATATGGTTTCCAGAATCTGTTTCAATGATTTTTTTTTTGGTAATTATATTGTTGCCCCTATTGGAAGGAGATTGATTCTCAATGTTATTCTTGTTTCCTTTTAATGTATCTATAATAAACGATTATATTTTTCTTGTTAATTTTTACTTTGTTCTGAATTAATTCTTTAATATGGACGGATGTGATTGAAGTGAGGATTAATCTGATGGCCCAAATGCTCTAATTTTTGACAGTGCAGGAAAAAGCCACATCAGCGGAACATTGCTTTTATATAATAGTATAAATATCTTTTGCAGTAACATTTACCCGAAAGCTGAGAAAAAAAAAATCCAAATTATGATGCATAATTAGTTAAGATTATAGCCATATTCCCTCAATATGGTCTAAATACTTTTATAGTGTCAGAATGTTTATTACATGAATGCATAATCAGACAATTTTTGGCATAATGCATTATTAGGATGTAACGATTTGTCTTCTGTATAATAACTTGTAATTTTTTTTCAAGGGTAAATAATATAAGAGTGACATGTGCCAAACGATTTGTAGGTTTTGTTTTGTTTTCCTACACTTATGCAATTCATGAAATTTTTTTTTTCTAATTTAATAACTATATGTTAAAAGTATCGCAAACTATATTCATAATTCATGTAATTTGTGGGAAAAATCATTTGAACATCTGCTAAAAAAAAGTACAATAGCTTTTTTTAAATTAAGTGGAAAACCCCACTCCTACAATTATTTGTGATTAAAGAAAAAAGAAAGATCAATTCATAATATCTTAAACTAATTGTGAATTTAGCACAACTTTTTTAAAAGTTAAGGACTGGGTACAATAGTTTTACATGATTTATGAATTATTTATTATTCACGTGATAATTTACTCGTGGTGAGTTCACATGAGCGCAATAAAAATGAATTATTCAATATATATAAATGATATAGTTTTTTGTGCTAGAGAAGGCTCTCTCTCTCTCTCTCACTCTCTCTCTCAGCATGTCCCACTAGCAAAGCACAGAACAGTCGCCTGAAAATCGCCTTGAGCCCAACCCTCACTTAGCCACCTAGTCGTAACTATAATCGACAACTAGCTTAGTCTCTGACCTAGGACACCGGTCAGCATCTTGCTTGCAACTGTTCCTTCTGGCTGCTGGTATCGACACCACATCAATGTGTCTAGTAGATGCCTACGACCATCCTTCTGCGCTGCAGACCATCACCACTCCCTGCCCGTTGTCGTGGGAGTAGTATTATAATGCGGTAAGGCCTCTATTCATGAGTATAAGTTTTGGTACTCAGGGTTTAACAAAGGTAGAAATGGAGTTCATATTTTGGTCAATATGGAGTTGGCTAATCATGTTGTTGAGGTGAGGCATAAGAGTGATTGCATAATGTCTACTCAGTTGGTGGAATTGGAAATTCTCAATGTGGTTAGTATTTTTGCGCCACAAACAGGTTTCGCAGATGACGTTAAGAAATAATTTTGGGAAAGATTTGGACATGGTTATTTAGGGAGTATCTCAGAGCAAGAACTTTTCTTGGGAGGCGACTTCAATGGGCATATTGAAACAAAAACAGTGGTTATAATATCATACACATAGGTTTTGTTTATGAGGAAGGTGAGAATGAGGTATTAAGCTGAGAAGGGTTAGGGAAAGGAGAACAAGAGACTTAGGTAATATAAGGCACATTAAAGATGAAGATGGTAAGGTCCCATTAGAGTAAGAGATCTAAACGAAAGATGACAAAGGTACTTTTATTAGCTTTTCAATAGTGAAATGATTGAGAATGCCTAAAGGAAGGAGCAGGGGAGTCATGATAGGCAATAAAACTATCACTTATACAACCCTATTAGCAAAGATAAGATTAAAGAGGCTCTAAGGAAGCTGACCAATGTGAAGGCTGTTGCCAAATTCGAGTGCAAGTGGGGAAGGGGTTGGGTGAAGAGGGACTAAGTACTTAACCGAGCTATTTAATACTATTTTTATGGCTGCAAAGATGCCCCACGAATAGAGACTTAGTATAGTTTTTCCTCTCTATAAAAATAAATGTGATATTCAGAATTACAATAACTATTGAGGTATAAAGTTGATTAGCCACAGCATAAAATTATAGGCAGGGTGATCGAGAGAAGATTGAGGAAGGATATTTCAATCTCAGAGAACGAGTTTGGTTTTATGTTAGGTAGGTCAACCACATAGGCAATCAACCTTCTAGAAGGCTCATGGAATTGTATTGGGATAGGAAAAAGGATCTCCACATGAAGTTCATAGACTTAGAGAAAGCTTATAATAAAGTAACGCATGAAGTGTCGTGGAGTCGCTTGGAGAAAAAAGGAGTGCTGCATATGCGTAAGTTATTACAGATATGAATGAGGGAGTAAAAATGAGTGTTAGGAACTCAGGAGGAGACAAAAAGAATTTTCTAGTTGGTATTGGTCTACGTCATGGATCAGCTTTAAACCAATTTCTTTTCATTATGGTCATGGATGAACTCACTAAAGGGTTCCAAGATGAGGCATCTTGGTGTTTGCTATTTGTGAATGATATTATTCTTATTGATGAGACTAGGGATGGAGTTAGCAATAAATTGGAACGATGGAGTCATACCCTAGAGTTTAGAGGTTTTAAATTAAGTAGATCGAAAACAAATATTTAAGATGTGGTTTCAATGGAGTGGAGGAGGGCGTGGAGAAGTCCCCATTGATAGGGTAGCAATACCAAGGTTTGAGAGGTTTAAATGTTTGGCCTCGATCAATCAAGAGAAATGGAAAATTAACAACGGCATTAACCATTGTATAAAAGTAAGATGACTAAAATGGAAGAATGATTCATGAGTGCTCTATGATAAGAGGACTCTCGTACGTTTAAAAGACAAAGTTTATCATATGACAGTTAGACCAATATTGTTGTATGGCTCTGAGTGTTGGCTAATTAAAATGACCCAAGTGCACAGGTTGATGATAACAAAGATGAGGATGATTTGGTGAATATGTGGCCAAACATGATTCGATAGGATTATGAATGAAGTGATTAGAAACAACAAAAGTGGTACTCATAGAAGATAAGATGATAGAGACTAGATTTAAATGGTTTGGTCATGTGATTATGGATGCACCTGTGAGATGATTAACCTTTGATATACAAAAGAGGGAGAGGATGCCATAAGAAAAATTGAAACGAGGTAATTAAAAAGGAGTTGAGATTTTTATGGCTAATGGAGCACATGGCTCATGACAAGAGTATGCGGAGGTTTAGGATTAAGATTGCAAACCATAGGTAGCTAGCTTTTGGGCATCCCATTGGTTTTTGAATGGCAGGATATGTTGTGTTGTATTGCTGTTATTCTATCCTACATTTGCCGTATTTGTCAACTAGTAATACCCTTATCTTAACAGAGCTATTATGATCCCATCTTTGATTGTGTAAGATGCCGTACTTACGTTTCCTATGTTGTTTTTAAGTACTTATTTCATTCATTAACTTTTGACTATCAAAAGTTTCAACTTCTAATTTTTTTAGATTTTTTATGTTGGTCACTTAGAATTGGTCTCTCTGTTAGGCAAAAATGTCTACAGATGTAAGACTGCCTAAATCTGAATATCCAAATTTCGCGAAAGTAGGACTTTCACTAGAAGTAGGTGGAGGACGCGGAGAAGGAGTTTGTTATTGTTGTTGTAGAGATCATAAATCTTTTATTATTTCTTGATAATTATATATTTATAGTTAATAGGATCTGCAACATCATCTAATGTGACTCATTTCTCTAATATTCCACATTAATAATTTAAAAATCTTTATTATTTCTTATTTTGATTAAAAATAATTATTTATGTAACTTGGAGTTAGGTTTGGAATTAAGTTAAAAAAGTTCAGAACTCTAAAAATTTGACACATGACATATGTTAGCTTTGGGAGGTTTTCTTACACACACACACACATACACACACACACACACACATGTAGAGATGCACAGGGCTACCAACCAAGCTTGTAAGCTTGGATATTGTGAGTTAGTCTCATCCCCCTCCCCCGTTTGTACAAGGCCCGTTGGGTTACTCTGAGATAGGGGGCTCAGTGGGTTGGCATGCTTACCCTTTCATTAAAAAAAATGTTGCAATCCTGCTTAGTTGTCACATTGTCAAATTTTAAATTTAAATTTATATCATTTTTTTAAAGATAAAAATTCAAAGCGGTAACAATCTTTGTCCCAAAAAAAAAAATCCATCTTTATCCGCGATTCTCTCCAACTTCAATAATTCAATCATAAACAACCCCCATTTCTCCTCATTTTTTTCAAAAAACTCTAAATTTTTTGAACCACCCTTTCATGTTTCAAGCAATCCTTGGCCTTCGAAGAGTATTTAATCGGTTGATGAACAATTTTTTATTTCATCATCACCATTAATTATCATTTAATATTAATATTAACCATTATCTTTATAAAAATTGATGAGGGGTTTAGAGGCCAGAAAAAAGAGTCATTCGTGCATTGTAATTCATCCTCCCTTTTGGGCAATTTCTTATGTGCTCCTGAGAGCACATATTCTCATTGTCCATGTATATATATTTTTTACGCGCTTATTTGTGATATATTAATTTTTTAATATATATTTGATAATGCAGCTCATGGGAGTATATGCTTCTAAGAGTATGATATATATATATATATATTGCCCCTTTTGGCATAGTTTCACGCCCTCTATAATCACAAGTTTCAAATTTAAAATTTAAGAAAAAGGTAACAAATTGTTTTGTTTTTTTTTTTAAAAAAATAATAATAAAGATAAGAACCGTCCTCATTCCTCATCGTCCATAACTTACCCTATCTCTATCTGAATGAAATCACCACGTTCCATGAGCCAAGGTAACTAACCACCTAAATCCTGCATATACATAATAATCACCAGTTACACCGTTCGGGCGCTCGCCCCCTGCCCCGGGGGAGGGGGGGGGGTCGGGTGAGGAGCACACTTGGGGATGTGAGTGTCTCCATTGACACTGGACACCAATATTGATGCTTCACGCTGTAAACACATTTTTAATTATTTTGTAGTCGTTCTTTCGTACATTAATTTTGGCCTAACAATTGAATTTGATTTTTCTTTTGATGCTGTGCTTTTAAGGTGATAGGTGAAATCCAAATCATATTGAAGAGGAGGAGGAGGACAACCTTTCATCATGCAGTGGTCTCGAATCTATTTTGTAGTTTTCGAATCTGTTTGACCTTGTAGGATAAGACAAAAATATGATAACACATATGAGGATACTAGGATGTCGCCTGCCTTGGCAATGTTAAAATGAAGAAGTGGTGGCGTTTAGACTAGAGACTTCCTGCCAATTACCATAACGAAACTATATACTGAATACTATTGTGTTGTGATCACTGTGAGTCCATATACAGTTTCAAATATTGTCATGCTTATTGTAGGATATGACTATATATTTTTTGGTATACAAAATAAAATTTCGGTTGTCAAACTTGATAACGTGGAACAAATAAGAATAGAATGTGATAACTTGTATTGTGGATGCCCTCAAGCCAATTTTTCTTTTTTCTAAAAATTTTATTTATATATTTATTTGTCGCGTGAACAATTAGGCACCATAATACTTGAAATAGGAAGTGTCCAACTCTTAGGGTCACTTTTTTTTTTTCTTTCACTTTTTTGGGTTAGGGACTGGTAGCAGGACGTGGTTGTCTACCTTCTAAAAGTCCCTGTGGTTCATTTTCAAATCTGAGTTAGGCATCCATCACCACCATGACTTGAATGTCTGAATTGCTCCAAATTTTATGCAGATGAAACGTAGACGTCAGTACAATAGGAGGAAAGCGTGGTTGTCTAAATTAGTATGAAATTAAGTTAAACTATAATCCTTAGCAACAAGCCAACAATCTAGCAAGGTGATCTATGATTTTGGTAACTTGGTCCAACCTTCACTCTGCAAATCAGCAAATTCTTTGCTGCATGAAGACATCCAACATAAAAGCAAACTTGAGATGAACACAAAACTTTCCAATTTCCACTACAGAACTTTAACCTACCAATATACTATTTCCCTTTGGACTATCTATACAGCTAGCTATACAATTGAAATACAATAAAACAACATGATTTTAACTACGAGATTTACAGGTTTCACAAACCTTCCGAATTCTTTCCATGACCACTGGAATGTCCTTTTCAGTTAAAGTAGTAAAACAAAAGCGAAACCATCCGGGCTCAATACAATGGCAGGAGGATCCAGGAGTTATGTTGATCTTTGCTTCATTCAACAACTTATCCCAAAGTTCGAGCTCTCCTTTTTCAGTGTAGGCTCGAATAAGCCCACTCATATCTGCCCAGCAACAGAAACCCCCTAAACTTCTTGTGCATTCGATTCCCAACTCCTTGAGCCCCACCACAAACTTCTCATACGTTTTCTGAAGCCTTTCCCTATTGGTTTTGATGAATGCTTGAACAAATCTTGAATCTGAAAGCATTGCTATTGTCAAATTTTGAGTCAGAGCTGAACCTGAAATGGGTGAAAATCTCGCCATTTTCCCAGCTGCATTCAGGAGGTTGTCGTTGAAAGAGTAGATCACCCCTGCCCTGAATCCAGGAAGAGGAAGATCTTCTGATAGACCATACAATATGTGAACCCTATTGCGTTCAAGGTCCTCTGACTCGATGATTTCTGCCATGCTGGTGAGCTCCTCACTGTCATGAGTGGAGCCCACAAAAATCTCATTGGAGATGATGTGGATGTTTTTCTCTGTGGCAAAGTCAATAAGGCTGTAAAGGGTTTCTCTGCTGAGCAGATTGCCAACAGGGTTTGAGGGGTTTGATATGAATACCCCACGAACTTTAAGGCCACGCTTCTTTGCCTGAACAAAGGCCCGATCCAAGGCTGTGATGCTCAGATTGAAGTTATCAGCACTACGGCAAGGAACGGGAATTATCTCAACACCACTTCGCCACTTTATATCCCTGTCCAAGCTGCAGCATTATCCAATCAAGGTCTGTCCAATTCGAGTAGATCAAACCACACTAGTACCAAACGTCCAGCCTAGTGGGGAGGTGGAGTTAGAAATAACTCGCCTTAACCCTACAACAGACTTATAGGGAGGCTGTTTTGATTGAACCAAGGATTTGAAAGGCAATGGTTGTGGCTGTGATTATTCTCGAAAACAAAAGAAGTAGAAAACAAAGACATTCTTTGGTCTCTGATAATAATAAAAAGCTAAAATTTCGAACAATAGTGCTTTTCAAACTGTCTAGAGAGAGAACAGCAAATTTGCAATATGAGCATAGATTGAGAAAGTGGTGTAGGAGAAGGGGCAGAATGAGTACCCAGGGTAATATGGTGAAGGAGCAAGAAATGCATTCCCAGGATCTGCCAAACAGAAGCTGAGGATCTCAATTGCAGGAGCTGTGCCGGCTGTCAATACTATTTGGGATGGATTGAACTGAACTCTTCCTTCCATGGTTTCAGACATGAATTCTGCCACAGCCTGTAATGATGTTCACTGATAAGTTGAGATTCAGAAAATGCAAACCCAAGAATTGCTTAGAATTGTTCACAATGTTGACCACACACATCACATCTCAACTGGACTGCCGATAATTTATAAAACATGGCACCATGATACTTGGAATAGTCTTATGGACACATAAGACTTCATTCTAGACCCAAAAATGTGGATGTTCTTGAAAATGATTGAGTCCATCATCAACAAATGCATCCATGTGTAAATTTCTGGCACAGTAAAATACATGGTGTGAAGACAGAAAATTGCCGCATTGAAGTAAAACATAGCAACGTCTCAAATTCATGAGGACTCTATTCAGTTGAAAGAACGGACAAAACGGGACCCTTAAGTGAGAAATTGCATTCTGGGAAACACATTGCTATCTCATCTGCAAATGAAGAAATTATTGAGGATGAATGAACTATAACTTACTACTTTCCCAAGAAAGAGCATAAACATCCCAAAGACACGCTCAATCAGGGACAAGACTAGTGCAAGATTATCTGGAACAGCGCCCAGAAGCATACTGCACCAATCAGAAAAAGATTAAAAATGCTGAATTCAAATAGTCATAGGAACTTTAAAGCATCCGGACACTGACCCCTCATATATTGAAGCATAACCAGAACCCCAAAATAAATTCAATGTGAGTGACACTAGAGAGTACCAATAGTCTCCTGAGCCAACATTTTAGCCCTGTGGAGCATATTGCACTACTCCACTCAACAGACTAAACTTCTGGTTGCCATTAGCATGCCGATTTTTCCTATTTTTCCAAAGGAGCACATACAAGGTATCAGAATTGTTCATGCATTCAGTTAGTGTGCATGAACAATTTGCAGGTGCGACTATAAATTCCCAGAATTATGGTATAACCATTGTTACACATCTAGATTCCCATCTATATTGCGCCAGCACATGCGGGTCAGCAGACTCCTTTCTGTTCAAGCTTGCTGCACCCGCACCACGGAATAGAGTTCTTCACCAAATGCTCATTTGCATTGCAGAATTGCATTTAGCATTTAGCAAAATGGTAAAACATCACAAAGACAAAGGACGATATATCTATTAAAATATATATACATATATAGGAATTAAAGCATAATGACACAATTAAGAACATAAATGTTGTCTTTTTCCCAATAGAAAAGAACCCTCAAAAAAGTGAGAAATCATCTCACAAACAAGTACCAACATTTATACATGCAAAAAACTGTTGGCCCCAAATTACCATTTTTAAATCAATCAATCCATCATAAGGCTGATAATTTGCAATCCCATTAACATTCATCTCTTCATGTCCATCTATCGTCATTAAATCCCTCCCATTCTTCGCAATCCAATCTTGAACCAAATCCAAACACAACTGCAAAAAACACACAAACCCCATCAAATTTCAACCAAAACCACATTAAACATCACAAACATTCAAAACAAAATCAAACGGAGACGCGAACCCACTTTGTTTTCGGCCAAACCCAGCTGCATAACCCCATCAGGATTGTCCAACTCATCATACGGGTCCCCGGCAACCCGATCCAGCCCAACAAAATACGGCGTCTCAGAGGTTCTACAAGCCCGAGCTGAGAGATGGGCGGGCCCAGACGGGGCCCGAGGGGACAGATGGATCCTCGAATACGTTCTCTCCAACCCGAGGACTACCTCCTCATTGCTGTTGTTGTTGGTATTATTATTATTATTAATATTATTGTCAGCGGGTTCGGGTTTGGAGCGGTTTCTGCGGAGATAGAGCTGGAGAAAATAGAAGAGGGCACAAGGAATAACAGAGCCAAAAAAGAGGCCTCCTCTGCCCTGAACAACCCCTTGTAAAGGGACGATAATTCTCATGGCTGCTCCTCCTCTGCCGTCGCTGCCGTCGGAGGTGGGGGTGGAGGTGGGTTTTACGGTGCGGTCCTC
>NCQV01109627.1:0-10222 GCA_002740545.1 Lophocereus schottii | reverse complement strand
CTTCAATTTGTGTAGTTTCAGTAATAAGTTTGGACTATATATTGTAAATGAGTGTATTTGAATTTGTATGTATACAATGGTTTGTTTCGTGGGATGATAGAGAAGGAAATATGGAAACTGGATGTTGTTTATGGTGACATATAGTAGGCAGAATGTGGAGAATGGATGTGGTTAATTGTTTGTCAAAGAACTCTTTCTTCATTTTAATTGTTTCATAAGTGAATGTGGTGTGGTACGTGGAATAGGCAATAAGATCATGTGTCGATTTATGTATGCGAAACATCAATTGAATCAAGCACTGCAGTATGTCAAGGGCAACTTTAGTCATTGTTGCTTGAGCACCGTTAAACCTTGATTGTGGGGGCAAATGGCAAACCATTGAGGCCTACATAGGTAGAGCCTTGTTTTGTTGGAGTCCTTATGAGTTGATGTTCCGTCCCTAACCGATATAGTGTTGGCGCCCTTCACACTTGATTAAACTCACCAAAAAAACTCTTCAATCAGGAATTTATTGGTATTTTGTGTATTGTATGTCTAGAAATGAAGAAGCCCCAAATTAGAATGATATCCAACCTACTTCGAAGCCAGAATAAGGAATCGTGCCAAATAGGAGCCCAAGATGCGCCAAGGAATGCCAATTGTTCCAAACAGAGAAGGGCACGGGTTATTCATGACAAATGGCATGTGCCACCCTGGATTTCGCAGGAAATTTTGAGGGGCAGAACAGGGAAGGCTGGCACATGGTCGACCCTTGGCACTTGGCACGACCATGCCAAAGTAAGAAATTGCAAACATTTAAAGCGGTTTCGACTAATGAAAAGGAGAACTTCATGTTTTTAGGCTTTATATTATTCTAGCAGCTTTTTTCTCACTGTAGAAAACATTTGTAGACTCTTAATTTCATGAATAGAAGCTTAATCATTTTTTCAAAAAACAATTTGCCTTCATCTTGACACTGTCCTTTGACTAAGTTTTAATTCCACTTTCTCTCTCCTAAACCTCCGTCACATCTCTATTTTTAGTCAATCAATATCACCCCTTAATTATGAAATTTGATGAGCAAGGAGTACAATGGAGATTAATCGTTTAATCCCAAAAGATTTGAAGTTATAACCTACTTCTCAAAACCTTAATCATCCTCTTTTCGTTGATCCTCTCTTTTCGTTGATCCCTTGTCAATCTTCTTGCTCACTTGTTCTATTATGGAGTTGCCGTTTCAAGTTTCATTTCTCCCAAAGGAAGGTAGAATAGTGTTGATCAATGCCAATTGGAGGTTGATTCAAGGTGGAATGAAAGTTAATCAAACAAAATCAACATGACCTACAAATAGACCAAAAACCAGACCCGAATCCGCCTAAAAGTTGACCCATCGAAAATTGACCCGACCCGAACTCGCCCGAAAGTTTTGGGTTTTGAACATGATTTTCTCGAACCGAACCCGAAAAAGTCACAAATTAGCAGGTCAAACCTAACCCCAACTCGAACCTGCCCGCTTGACCCGATATTATATCCTTATTTTTTTATTTTTCTCTAATTTATCCCTCTTAACAATAATGGTTATCAAATAGTTTAAAAAGGCATTATACAACTATTACATCTATTTACAAATTGAACAATAATAACCTTATTTTTTCTTCTGCGTTCTCCAAAACTAATATCGCACACAACCTTTAAATAAAAAAACGTTAAAATTGGTATGAAATTGAATGAACTAACTATCTAATCTTTTAGAAAAAGTTAATTTAGAAGAAAATAAGCATTAAAGATGTGCAAGTCATATCATTATGTACTTTAAACAAATATGTCTAATTATTTTTTAAATTAATTAATTTGTAATAATTTAAATTTTTGATGTTATAACTACAAGATAATATCTTGTACTTTTTTATTCAATTTTATTTGGTTTTCGTTTTAACTAGTCTTGAACTATGATGCTAGTAGTAGGAAAACAGCCAGCTGTATTTTACCCGAACCTGAAACACACCCAACTCGTATTTTATCCGAATCCGAATACATCCAAACCCGTGTTTAACCCGTCCGCCCGAACTAACAGGTCTACGTGCAAATGGGTTTGTGGGTAATTTCTCTCTCCCCTCCTTTTATCGCTCACATTAGATTAGGTGGCTGTTAATTCTATGAAAGATTTTTCTTTTTGTCATGATCTTTTGGGGAGCAATATGGGAAGTTGATAAATGGATGTATCAAGCCATTGGCCATGCCGCACAATTGATCACCTTCTTGATGTGTTTAAGCATTAATTGCCTATTTCTTCTGCTTGGTGTTAGATTAGTGGTTGATTAGTTGCTTGTGGTAAATCTTAGGCTTTCATTGGCAGTTTGATTAATTTAGGAGTGCATTTTGGATAAATAGTACCATAGTTGATTAATTTTAGTACCCCTCTCACAATCACAGCTTTCAGCAACATCCTTGCGGATGACAACTTTTTTCACTAAAAAAACACACAACAAATTTTGGCTCCGTTGGTAATGATTATGACATTGGATTCACATTTGTTCATAACTTTATTGTTGTAAATAGTTTTATTTTGATTATCATTAGCAGAACGTCTAAAAAATCTGAAAAACCCACAAATGAAAAAGTGGTGAATGAGTTCTTGGACGAAATCATTTAGTTGTGCGAGATTTGTTCATGTTGAAATTTCACAAGCGCGCATCAAGGTAGACTAAACGCTTCCATTCAGTTTGGAAGCAATGGTGGAAAAAGGACCTACACCTCAAAGAAGTCTAAATCAAATCTTCTCTCCCCTAGGTCAGCAAATCCTTCTTGTTTTCGCGCCCTAGAACTTGATGAGGATGTTCAATTTGCATTTAGCCCCTAATGCAGAACCATGCTGCCTAAATTCAACGGAGATAGTGATGCCTACCTATTTCTAAGTGAATTTGAATAGGTATGCTTAATGATACAATTTCTAAATGCTCGTGAAGACATTGTTATGTTGAGTTTCATTCCATTTGCCTTAAAATATTAGGATAAGAAGTGCATACATGGTCTCTTCACAAACTCTATCTCTACATGGAATGAGTTTGTAAGGGTGTTTTTAATAAACGTCTCGAATAACAATATAGTTAAATTAGGAAATGAAATCAACCATTTCATGCAACTTGATGAAGTATCTTTTTGAAAATGTTTTGAGAGGTTAAGATTTTATTGGGTCAATGCAATTATCATGGTTTAGAGCAATGATGTTTGTGTTAATTATATATAAGGGGCTTGATCATTCAATTCGGACCATGATTGAGTCCATGTGTCAAGGGGGTTTTTGAATAAAAGTGAAACCGAGGCATGGGAATTTCTAGAAGAACTTATGAAAAAGCCTTTGCAATGGGGAACCACTAGAGATAAAAGTTTAGGTGTCCTGACAAATAGTCAAAATAGGGAATGCATTTAGCCTCACTTGAAAATATGCTTGAGGGGATAGTCTTATCTCAATCCCCAAAAAATTTCCCCCTTCCCAGGTGGTTCCATGCTTAGAATGTCAAGCTTAAGACCATTCTTTAAGTGCTTGTCCTTTGTTTGCACAACAATTGGCTATGACTTAAGAGTAAGTGCACATACTACACGACGTTATCTAATCACCTTAACTTTTTGTGAACCGATCAAAATACTTTAATACCTAATGGTCAAGGTGGTGGTTTCAAAGGAAACACATTCACTTCTTCTCCTCATTAAAGGCTACCATTTCAACAACATACAACACACCTAGAGGGCTCTCCCTTTACTGGTTATTGCTTAATCTTACCCCTTTCAGTTATCATGAAATTGACCAAGGGCAAAGGGAGTGAATGATATAGAGAGAATGATGAGAGGAATAGAAGAGTCTAATGAGAGGATGATGGAGACAAGCTCCTAAGCCTATTCCTCTATTTCCTACCCATTAAGCGGAAAGAAAGCCCAATCCCATGTCAACAAGATAAGGAAGACTTTCTCCCAAGTCCAGATCAACATTCTCCCTCTTTGATGCTATTCAACAAATGCCCCTGTGCTTGGTTCCTTAAGGAGTTGTGCATTACCAAGAGGTTGTTAATGTTCCTAGAAGAGCCTCTTTGGCCTCTAATGTGAGTTCAATGGTTTCTAATCAAGTGCCCGTCAAGTATAAGGAAACGGGATGTTCTACAATTTCAACAATTAATTAGTGGCAATTATACATACAAAGAGCAATACTTGGCCTTGGTGCTAGCTCCCTTTATAGTGTGTGGTAGGAGTCTAAACCTACCAAAATGGTCTTTCAATTAGCAAACCATTCTACTAGGCGTCCTATGGGAATGCTTGAGGATGTGTTAACCAAGGTAGGAGAATTCATATTTTCGATTGACTAGACTGCGCATGAGACTGAGGTTGTTGTGTATCGTAAAAATGGAACACTTATAATCCTTGATCAACCATTCGTTACTACATCGAATGCACTTATTAATTATAGGGATGTGAAAATGAAGTTAACTTCTGGGATTTGATGATGTGGACCACTTTACCCTTAATTGGGTAGTTGACTTTTCTTTGGATATATAGTTTGACTATGAGGTGAAATTGATTCCATGTGTGTATGAGTCATTCTGGATGGAATATGAGCTCGAATAGAACACATTTTCATTTGATGATCAATGTGATGACTTTTGCATATATCCATTTTTGCATCCATCTCTTCTTACCCTTCTCCATTTCCTAAGGAACTTCATAATGTGCCTCTATGCTCATCTCTCGAATTGAAGCTCGTTCTTGATACCCTCAAATATGCTGGATGAATCCTTTCCCATGAAAATTGCCAATGATTTATTTCTGAACCAAGAAACCCACATTTTGGATTTGCTTAGGGAAAACGAAGAGGCTTTCATGTGGACCTTGGGAGACATAAGAGGCATAAGTCTCATTATTATGCAACATAGAATTCATCTTGACGACAATGCCAAGCCTCATAGTGATCGACAAAGAAGGTTAAACATGAGAAGTGGTGAGAAAGAAAATTCTTAAGTGGTTAGATCACGATACTATTTACCCTATCTCGAATAGTGAGTGGATAAGCCCTACCTAAGTCATTACTAAAAAAAGACTGATATCATTGTGATTAAGAATGATGAGGATGAACTTCTTCCCAAAAAAAATCCAATTTAGGTTGAGGGTATGCATTGATTGTTGAAAGTTAAATTCTACCAATGGAAATAATCACTTTCCTCAACCCTTCTTACACCAAATACTATAGAGGTTATCCGAGCAAGCTTTTCATTGTTTCCTTAATGGATATTTTGGCCATAACCCAGTTCTCGTTGCCTTTGAGGATTTGGAGCATAGAACATTTACATGCGCTTTTGTGATTTATTCCTTTAGGAAGAAGACCTTCGACATATGCAATGCTTCGACTGCTTTTCAATCGTGTATGATGCCGATATTGTGTGGTTTAGCTGAGCAATGCCTTCAAATTTTCATAGATGACTTCTCTATTTATGGAGACTCTGTTAATGATTACTTAACCATTGAAAGGTCGAAAGAAGGTGTCGGGACACACTTTTGACCTTTAATTACGAAAAATGACAATTCATGGTTAAAGGAATTCTTTTGAGTCACATTATCTCTAGTGAGGGGGTAAAGGTAGATGAGGCCAAGGTGGATTTGATTGCAAACCTCCGCCTCCCCACTTGTGAGTGTTGGGATTTGTCCCAAATTCCTTCATCGGAGATTATTGCTTGGCACCCAAGGCTCAAGTTGTGCGGTTAAAGATATTTTATTTAGGGAAATTATATTATTTTCATACTTTATATTTAACACCTTTTTCCTTTTCTATAAAGATTATGTTTGGGGGTCAAGACATATGTTGGCAGTTAGGGTTAAACTCTTGGTACCTTTGGGGCTTCTCTGTAAATACTAGGTTGTTTAACCTTATTTGAGATGAGGCATTAGGCGTTGGCCTCTTGGAGCGGGGCATCTGGGAGTGCCCCTCGGCACTTCCCTTTTCTATTCCGCATTTTATTGAGAATTAGTATTGAGAGATTTTCGTTGTAGTTGATCTCTTCATTGGGCTTTTGCTTTGAGATCTTTATCTCTCTTGTTGATCTGTTCCTTAAGCATTTGGTTTGAGATCGTTTTGTACTCACTCATATTATAGTGGATTTTGTGTCGTTGTTGCCGCCTGTGATTTTTTACCGATTTGGATATCCACATAAAAATTGTGTGCCCCATTCTATTTTTTTCGATCTTGTTTTATATTCTCCAATATCTGCATCCTTTATCGCTTCCGCATATACCATGCTCGAATTTCAATAATATTTTCTTAACAAGTGGTATCAGAGCCCTAGTTCACGATGTCTTTTATCATGAAGGTAGATATTCAGAAATTCGATGGGGAGATTAGCTTTAATCTCTGGAAGGTGCAGATGAGAGTTGTTCTCATACAACATGGGTTGTGGAAGGTTCTGAAGGGACCTCACGTGAAACCCAAAAAGATGACAGAGGAGCAATGGGCAGCAGAACTGAAGGAGAGGCGTGGGTCACTGACGAAGGAAGAATGGGAAGAATTGGAGCTAAAGGCAGTTTCAGCCATACAGCTGTGCCTGGCACCTCATGTCCTGCGAAAGGTGCTTCATAAGGTGACTACAGTGGATTTGTGGACTTGACTAGAAGAACTCTATATAACAAAGAGTCTAACC
This sequence comes from Lophocereus schottii, assembly GCA_002740545.1. NCBI lineage: Eukaryota > Viridiplantae > Streptophyta > Magnoliopsida > Caryophyllales > Cactaceae > Lophocereus > Lophocereus schottii. Next base: position 3,566 of record NCQV01109627.1, on the reverse strand, counting down.
AACAAGATCCGGTTGAAGGAAAGGTTGTACACCTTTCGTATGGCTGAAGGTACTTCTGTCCAAAAACACTTGAATGAATTTAATTCTATTCTGGTAGATTTAGAGAGTTTAGATGTTAAAATTGGGGATGAAAATAAGGCTATTTTGCTTGTTGTGTCGCTACCCCCTTCTTATAAACAGTTTAAGGAGATTATGTTATATAGTAATTCTAATACTATATCGTTTGAGGATGTTAAGTCAAACCTATTGTCTAAGGGGAAGTTTGATTTTGACATTCATGCTGATTCTAATGAGGGATTAGTAGTAACGGGTACAACGACAGAAAAGGGGAACGGTAATAGGAGTAAGAACCGTTCTAAGTTTAAAAATCCTCATGCTGGTAAAACCTGCAATTATTGTGGTAAATTGATTTATATTGTTGCCAACTGTTGGAAACTGCAAAAGAAGAAGGAGAAAGAAGAAGATAATTCTAATGAGCCTGCTGAAACTTCGTTTACTGAATTTGATTCGGATGGTGACGTTCTTTTTGCTACCTCTACTGAAAGGGGGAACGATTCTGATTGGATTCTTGATTCTGGGTGTACCTATCATATGTGTCCTCACAAGGATTGGTTTTCAACATATGATTCAGTTGACTCAACTATTGTTCACATGGGCAATAATACCCAATGTAATGTAACTGGAATCAGTACTATTAAAATCAAGACCTATGATGGTGTTGTCAGGACTTTATCGAATGTTCATCATGTTCCTGACTTGAGGCGTAACCTCATCCTGTTGGGCACCCTTGAATCCAAAGGGTGCAAATATTTAGTTGAAGGTGGAGTTCTGAAGGTCTCGAAGGGTAGTCGGATTCCACTGAAGGGTTTGAGGCAAGAAGGTCTCTATATCTTATAGGCATCTACTATGACATGTTATATGGAGAAAGGTTCATATAAGTCATCTCCCAAAGCTAAATTCAAGCATTGCTTGGACTTAGTTTTAGTTGGTATTCACAGTATTTGAGCGCCCTTCGGAGCATTGCCCCTTGGGGGGCGTCACCCTTCGGGGTGCGATGACGGTGATCGAGAGATAGCGTTGGATTTTGGTTCAAGGTGGAGATTGTTGGGCTTATGGCCCAAATCCCTTTTACCCGCTACTTGGAATCTAAGATCATATTATGTGTTTGAAATCTTCTATATTATAGAAATTATATTATTTTCATATTTTGGATTGAAGATTTTTTTCTTTTTTGGAAACATAAGGTTTGGTGACCAAGATACCGTGGTGGCTAGGGTTTCCTCATCCTATCCTTCCTGCCCCTATGTAAAGGGGACATACCTAGGATCTAAAATTAACTTGATCACTCTTGAATCCCTAAATTCCTAAACACATTGAGAGGTAGAGATACTTTGAGAGAGATTATAAGAGATATTGTAATTCTGCTGTGGGATCGAATCGCTATTGTGATTGTGATTGTGATCGTGTTGTACTCTCTCTACTCATATAGTGGATTGTTTTGGGCTCGTCGCCGTCCGTAGTTTTTCCCGCATTGGATTTTCCACGTAAATCTTGTGTCGTTTTTCTGTTCCTATTATTCTATTTCCGTTTTCAATTTCTGAATATCTATTGCATCTTAACGCTTCTGCTATTATCACTCTATTTAAATCCTAAAAAGTGGTATTAGAGCCGGAGTCATTGATCCGGATTTCGAGCACTCTATTGAATGATGTTTCTCATTGATATTGAGAATTTTGACGTCATAACAAGATCGATTTTGCCATGTCCGTCTATTCCAAGGAATTGGTCCAAGGTGGAGTTTGTTGGGATTTGTCCCAAATTCCTTCGTTGAAGATTATTGCTTGGCACCCAAGGCTCAAGTTGTGCGGTTGAAGATATTTTATTTATGGAAATTATATTATTTTCATATTTTGTATTTAACATCTTTTTCCTTTTCTATAAAGATTGTGTTTGGGTTTAAAACATATGTTGGCGGCTAGGGTTAAACCCTTGGTACCTTTTATTTGAGATGGGGCATTAGGCGTTGGCCTCTTGGAGCGGGGCATCTGGGAGTGCCTCTCGGCACTTCCCTTTTCTATTCCACATTTTATTGAGAGTTAGTATTGAGAAATTTTCGTTGTAGTTGATCTCTTTATTGGCCGTTTGATTTGAGTTTTTTATCTCTCTTGTTGATCTCTTCCTTAAGCGTTTGGTTTGAGATCGTTTTGTACTCGCTCAGATTATAGTGGATTTTGTGTCGTTGTTGGCGCCCGTGATTTTTTTCCCGATTTGAGTTTCCACGTAAAAATTATGTGCCCTATTCTATTTTTTTCGATCTTGTTTTATATTCTCCAATGTCTACATCCTTTATCGCTTCCGCATATACTATACTCGAATTTCAATTATTGTTTTCTTAACAGTGGGAAAGACATACATTGCATTGTTGCACATGTCGGTTTCTACTATATGTTTATTAGGGTGTTAAGTCTTAGTTTATGCATATTTTTTTGTGTTATTAAGTCATTTTATATTATTAATTTGTCTAATATCCGTTCTTCTTACATTATTTAGGAAATAATTGTTATTTCTATATTTTCATTTGATTTTTTTTTATAGGTATTGAATAATTCGGATGAATTGCGGAAAAAAAAAGATCAAGTAATATTGAAATTGAAGAATTGGGCCTAGAGAAACTCAATCCAAGCCCTTTTATCTTTAACCCCCCCCCCAAAAAAAACAAAAACTAAAAAACGAGCCAAAGGCCTTTAATTTTCTCTCTCCTCTCTCGGCGCTCACCGAAAACCCAGCTCCCACTCACCTTCTTTTTCGGCTCCTTCAAATGCACAACCATAACAACGACCCATCTCTCTCTTCTTCGCCTTAATTCTCTCCCTCCTCTTCTCCTTCATTCATGCAGTCACGGTCCTCCTTCATCTCCTCCACTTCTCACACTTCATCACATATCTCAGCATCAGCATTCTCCATCCTCCATTATAAAACATTAAAACCCATCATCACCATCACGGAGGATCACAAGCAAAAACTCATCATCATCTTCAAATCATCACCGTGATCAATCATTATCACCATCATCAGATATCACCCATCAGAATATCTTTTCTCATCTCCTCCTCTGCCCCATCATCTTCATCACCAAGACCATCATCACCTTCGTCGAGCATCATCATCATCTCGTAAAAAAAGCAAGGGGTTTTAGTCTTAATTCTCATGCTCTGTTTTTGTTCATATCGTTGCTCTGTTTTTCATCGTGCTCTGCTCTTCCATTCGCAGTATGAGGATTTATTTGTTTTTTGTTCCCTTTAGTGTTAGAATTCTCTACATTTCCTAGTGTTGTTGCTTTATGCTTGATGACCTCTTTATTTTAATTAATTTAGCTTTTACTTAATCCAAACTTGTTAGATGTATTAATTTGTAGTTTATTTAACATGTTATTCTAAATTTTAATTTATTTGACTTGATTATTTAAATCATGTCAAATTTATATTTTGAGATAAGTTGATTGTCATTCATGTTTATTCCACTGTTTAATTTTGATATCTTGTGAGAATTTAATTTATTAAAATTGT